>JANRGW010033572.1:0-95545 GCA_024733675.1 Psilopsiagon aymara
CTCCAGGCTGAACAGTCCCAACTTTCTCAGCCTATCTTCATACGGGAGGTGCTCCAGTCCCCTGATCATCCTCGTGGGTTAATACTTCAGTTCTCCTTTTTTCCCTGAGATCCTTTCCAATTGCTGTAGGCAGAATTTGCCACCAGTTCTACCCTTGCTGTAGGAGACTTTGTTAATGGGAATAGTTTTTTGTAGAGTCATTTGACCAGTTGTTAGGATTTGATATCTTTCCTAGACACTGCAATGATAGCAACGTGTTTTTGTTTCTAAACAGGAGGCAGACTCACTGGTTTGCCCTGGTTTTGCTGTTAGTAATAGGAAATGAATAATTCAATGAAAGCCATATTCCCTTGGGGCAATTTTGTTGACAGACTCTGAGAGCATGTACTAATGTACTGCTTGATGTGCCTGCCTTAATTTGAGATTACAGATAATGAGCTGTTTCCCACATTTGTTCATGGGCCACTCTTTGTCTGACCTGAAGATCTAAGAGACAAAGGGCAGCAGGGAATCACACAGATCAATTGTTACTTTTGTCTCAGTGTGGTCTTTCTTTCATCACTGACTGAATGGACAGGCCAAAGAAAGGGAAAAGCATTGCTGGAGAAGTACGGACAGACAAAACCAAAATGAAACAGTGTGTCCTAAATGCACAGCTGGAGTCAATGGATAAAACTGTCTGATCCACTGGAGTTAGACACATGGAAAGAAGCCATCATTTTAGCCCATTTCTAAGAAGAAATGGTAAAAACCTAACTCAGGCCTTGATTCAGGAAGGTATCTTTGTGTAAGAAACATCAGACATGTATGTGAGTGCTTTTCTGACTTGGGATCTTGGTAGGGATCCAGTTAATTGTAAGTAACTTTACCTGTCTGTGTGGAAATCCAGACTTGTACGTACACATACAGCTGGTTTTGACTAACTCCTTTTTGTTCAGGATGAGGTCTTGTTGTGTTAGTTGTATATGTGTTATACAAGGAGTCAGACTGCTGTCATGGCTCTTTGCTATGTAGAGAACATGCAAAACATTGGCTTAGGAAGGTAAATCTTTGGTGTTTCCTTTTCATGTTCAAAAGCACAGGACTTTACCACCAGCCTATATTAAATACTAGATCTTGGGTCCCTGTTCCTGCTTAAACTGTGCATGTACAGGGACAAGCTTCCTGCAACACTAGCAAAAATTACAGCAGTGAGCTCAGCCTAAATCCACATTTAAACACGAATACCTTCTCACTCAGGAGTGTTTGTATCTGGGATTTTGATTATTGAGGCTTGATACGTTTTGAGTTCTTTTTTTGGACACCGGAGTTTAAGTTTGTTCAAAGCCAGAGATTTAGATTAGGTTCATGCTGTGAAAAGGTTGCACTTCAATCACGTGTTGTCAGAAGGAAGAAGTACAGAAATAACTCCTGCAGTTCTTAGAACTCTCAGTTGGCTTCACTGAACCAGCTCATTTATGTAAAACAAATTTAAGGGCGCATAGTGTTCCCATTCATGAGCTCCTGGTTCAATGGTAGATTTTCTAACGGAAGCAGGGTGCTGGGAGGGCAGTGGCCCCCATAGCCAGCTCCATGTGGTGTGACGGGCTGTGTCACCACGTAGCACTTTCCCACCTTCCTTTTCCCCCCTCCATCAGCATTCAGCCTGGATAAGAGTGGAAGAATATGGCTTCCAGCCCTGACCAGGCTCTTTGAAGGCGCGTTGGTGAAATATCAGTAATGCAGAACTAAATGCTGCAGCAATGACTCAGTCCCTAAAGTCAGGGGGAGCATCCCCTCACTGAGTGTTTGGTCAGAGGTTCAGGATGGTTTAGTCAATATTTTTTAAGCTACAATTACCTGATGTACAGTGACTAAAGATGCCTTAGATTATGCACAGTAGAATAATAATCAATATTATTTAATTATACCTAAATCACTTTCTTCATCTATTTCTGATATATATTTTCTATGTCTCTGGGAGTGGCTTCTTTCAGACAGCGAAGCCAGACTGCTTCATTCACAGCTGGTCAGTTATTGTTTCTCATGCATTGGCACAAAGGTGTGAAATCAGACTGGAAAATGGTTTTCCCCAATGGTTACTACAGTAGTCAGGAGCTAGTAAGGGGAGTAGTGAATTTGCCATCTTCTGGGGGCTGCAGGTCTCAGCTGCCATTCCAGAGGAGGTGCTACAGTCAGAGTTACCAAACTCAGCACAGAGCTATGCAGCAGAATAGTTTGCAATATGCAGGCAGTCAGAGCTAGCTCTAACATTCTCCTGCTCTTTTAAAATCACTTGAGTGAGCTACAGTGATTTTTTAGCAATTTCTAGAATTTTTTGTTGTGTCAAAAATTCCCCATGAAATTTATTAGTTTGGGAAATTAGAAAGTGAAATTTAGAAACCGAGATCCTGCAAAGAGACTAGGCCAGATGAAAGCATCTATTGTGGGGTCCCCTCCCAGGATCACACCTCCATCCCCTTACTCTGCCCCCCCACCTCCCTGGAACACTCTGCAGCATTGTGCTAGTGCATTGTGAGCCAAGGAATGGTATGTTTAGTCACCTCCCAGTCAAACTAGAGATCAGCCACTGTGCAATTGTGTACAAAACCAATAAAAATAAAAGATAATAATAACAGAACTGCTTGCTCTTATTTTATTCCACAAAAGGAAATGAACAAAAGAAAAGGTGGAAAAGGATAAGGCATTCATCAGCTGATGGCCTATGTTTATAGAGAGTGAGAAAGGATTTCTGGTTTTCACCCTTACCTATCTTTCCCCAGATGTAGAGATCCCTTTCCATCCCCACTGAGACTATACAAGCAATGAGTAAGCCTGAAATTCTGCAGGCATAAGGAGCTTACCATTGGCCTTGTGCTGCAATTCTGCTGTTATTTGGGAGCACCCTCCAGTAGGCACAGAGGGGTCTTCTGCTGCTGTGGAGAGTGGCACAGGCTGGGAAGCTGTGTGATAAGGACACACCTTCCATCTCTGTGCAGGGACTGGTGATGCTCTTGGGAAGTTCTGCCTTGCTGGAAGGGCACCAGGCACCTTCTGCTTCAGGGAAACTTGTCTGACTTGAGAGGGAGAATCCAGGCACTTTACACCCTTAAAATTGAGTGGGATTCTGTTGCCAGTATCCCTGACAGTGTTCTTTCCTTTAGCTGGGATTGATGTTCAGGGAACTATCAGATCTTTGACTCATGATGATGTAGTGCTTGGGGTTGGAAGGGACCTTTAAAGGTCATATCATCCAACCCCCCTGCAATACGCAGGGACATCTTCAACTAGACCACGTTGCTCAGAGTCTCTTCCAGCCTGACCTTGAATGTTTCCAGGGATGCGACATCTCCCATCCCTCTGGGCAACCTGTGCCAGGGTTTCATCACCCTCATTGTATCCTCTTCATTATGTAAGTGGCCAGTTCTCTGGGCTGCACTCAGTCCGTGATTTGAACCATGCATTTCTGTGACAGCACATAAGATGTGTTCACATATGGGAAATAAGGGATTTGTTTAGTTGCTTCAAATGTAAAAGCCTGTGATGCACCCTCTCAAAATGCTTAAATTAAGCAGCTTTCCTTACAGACTACACAAATACTATTATTTCCGAAGTTATAGGGTCAGAATTCTATGTTGAAATATAAAAAGATGATGGATGTCACTAATCTTTTCCATGTTGGAGAAGAAAGATGCCAGAAGAGAACTTTTCCTTTTGCTGATAATAAAATAGGTGGTAGATTAAAATAAACCCAAGGAATTTTACCATTTTAGACTGAAAACCTATTCCAGAGTAGTCAGTGTAGGAAATGCAGCTGGTAAACACACGATGCATTAATGCACTAGGAAGTTTAGCATCAGAATTAATCTGGAATTTTGGGAACCTTGTTCCTGCTGCGTGAATGAAGGAGGTCGATTCCTTCTTCTCCATGTTCCTTGTTTTCAAGCATAAATTTTGTTGTTGGAGAGGAACTTTTCCAAAATGCATTTGGTTGTGCAGTGGAGCAATGGGATACAGTGGTGGTTTTGCAGACTACCCTTTGGATATGCACACGCTTGCACATGTACTTGCAAAGCCTTACAAGCTCAGTACGGAAGCAGTATTTCAGACTAGATAGCTGAGAATGCTGAGCTCACCTAGCTAAAGCAAATACCACCTGAAATTTGCTGTTAGGCCTTGCAAAATCTACAACGTGTCCCAAATGTGTTTTTTAATTAAAAAGCACAATAATCTATTCAAATTCAAAGCGATAGAACCTGACAAAGACAGTAGTTCTTTTATTTCACTTAAATAAACTATTCTTTCTCCAGGAACTCATGAGGTGGTCTTTAATGTCTCTTATTGGCTCCTTTTCCTCACATTTCATTTTATAATAATGAAACTCATCATCTTCTAATGATCTATACCATACATTAACCATTATACTCAACAGATGATAGCATAATCAAGTTCTTTTCTCTTACTGTTTTAATCCAATAGTTAATAACAGCAGGGCAATCACACAGAATCAGCTAGGTTGGAAAATACCTTTAAGATCATCAACTCCAATCGATCCTGTGCTTTCACATGTGTTGAACCAGTGCTGATCTCAGAGCTGTGCTGGTGTGGGGTCTGAATATCAGCACTCAAAAGGAGGAAAAGCTGGCTGAGGTTGAGAAGGAGCCCCAAGGCACGGATTCCATGCAAATCACTCTGGGGAGTGGGCATCAGTGCTGGCCAGGTAGAAAGGAGGGTTAAAAACATGGTTTCACATGGCATGAAGGCATCAATCCACCTCCCTTCAAAGCAGGTACAGAGATTTTTCCCACTGTTGTTACCCACCACAGGTTTGCTCCAGACTCAGTTTAGTGCCTGATGCTCCCTCTGCTTCCACAGGCAGACAAGTTTTGGGATCCCAGACAGCCTTTCTCCATCTGATTTCTGTGATGAAGGCAGAACCACTGCCAATGCCATTAGGCAATGCCAGGCGCTGACCGAGCACTTGTACTTGCTGAGACTGCGTTCTTGTTGCTGCAATGTCCCTTTTGATCCCCAAGAATCAGAGGGATCTGATCTGTACCCTAGCAGGACCGGGACTCATGTTGGTCTTCAAGGCATCAGCTCTCCCTGTTCTGATGACTTGACCAGCAGGTAGAAGAAAATGGAGCTGTTTCAGGCAAGCTGATTGAGGACCTGAAGCTCAGTTTTAGCAAGTTTATTTACCCTCACGCCTGAGTGCACAACAGCACTCCGCTCACAGGCCTCCCAGAACACTCTTGGCATCTTGTGTTCTTTCAGTTTCTTCCAAGTGTATATGTATCAGCTGCTGTGCATTCATAGCACCCTGAGTTTAGAAGCTATCCAGTGGAAGGAAGAATATATGTAACACTTGTCTCTGCCGGTGGTCATAGTGCATCTGTCAAACAAACTTACTTATGGCCATTGGGGTTTTCTAGTGATAAAACCTAGCAGTAGAATGACAGAGCGAGCATTTTCCTTTTCTTCTTGCTTGGATGATATTTTTTATACACTTTTATATGCAATTTTTTTAAATATTTGCTATTTTTATTGTAGGGTTCTGGTTGGGTTTTTACCAGACCTTATGGCTGTCTACAGGCCCGGATTCTCACAGGAATATTTCCCTTCCCTTTTCTCCTCCCCAATAGACAAAAGACGTTGTGTTTGTAACATCAGCTTGGAATGAAATAACACCTTGGGCCTGATTGCTCTTTTAGTTGCACTGAAATCAAAGGTAGTTGCATGCAAAGTCCTGCTGGTCCCACCACTGGGCCTGAAGATGAAATAACCTAAACACACACAGCTAATTGTGCGCAGGGCGGTCTGTTTGAAGCCAACCAAGCATCAGGGTGGTGCTGTCTTCTTTGTTGTGGTAGGATCTGCTTCCACCTCAAGGTGTTGAAATAAGACTACATCTCCTTCTTTGTTCTGCTGCTGCTGCTTCTTGTAGGCACTGCAGTCAAAGTCATACCCCAGTGTACTGACTACCTTCAGCATGGTGGTTTATATGGGGCAGGAGATCCCACTGCTCTTGTGGTTGACCCCACAGTGGCAGGTCCTAGCTAATGTTAAGAAACTTTAAACCTATTGGTAGGGAGGATAAGGGAAATTAACCAAATTCAAGAATCTTGGTCTTGTAAAAAATAACCTTAGCTGGCATTCTGCAGGGAATTCTATGTATGAAGTTGAACATAAACTTTAGTGTGTGTTTATATTGACAGAACTGATAATGGAGATGCCTTTCTTGAACTGAACTAAGATAAACAATAGAAACCTGTTCTCTCCCATTTTCCAAGGAAGAAAGAGGCAGGTTGTTATACTGTTTTGAACCAGGGGTTAGACAAGAAGTTAAAATGCATGCTTAGACCAAATCTCAACACGTTTGCTCCTGGGAGTGGGTGGGCAGGATAATGAGAAACAACCTCTTTGGTTTGTTAAGACTCATAAGGAAACAAACAAATGCAAACCTGAAATGAACGATGCCATTTGTAATGCCAAGTATTCTCAACTGTTGTGAGAATAATTTTAAACACTATGTATTTATTGCTATTTCCTTATTTGAAAGAAGAGGCTCTTGGTCTCTGAATGTATAAACCATTTCTCCACATTCCAGTTTTTCTGTAACTGAGTCCATATGTGTTCATCCTATTATCAAATAAAACCAATGAGGTCTCTGCTCCATTTGAATTAAAGCTGTAGGAGGGTTCCTTTTATTCTGGTGCTTTCTACATCTGATCCAGGCATGGCACTTGTCATTTGCTTTCCAGTGTCCAGCTCCCCATAGATTACTAGTAATAATCATCTCTAGTGGGAAAATAGCTTGGACAGCAGTCATTGCTCACACCCTGCCCCTGTGAAGAATTACCTAGCATCTAAACACAGGGAAACTATATAACTTATTTAAGGACCTGAGGGTAAGTCTCTGCCTGTTTGGGGATTAGACATGCCAACCTCACCTTTCCCCTTTTCTTTGTTGAGTAAAATCAGAGCAGAGAAGAGCATCTAACCCAACAACAACACATCACACTCATACCCACTCAAACACTTGATTGTGTGATGTTTTCTCTTGTGCCACTTGAAGCATGAGCATCAATCCCACAGGGCTGGTGTCCTGTGCTCCAGTGTTTCTTAGAGATCTCTTCTTGTAGCTACATCTCTACATAGCACCCTCTACAAAGTACCTTACCCCAAAGGTAGAATCAGGCAGTGTCTATGCAGTGGTCACCACACCACACAAGCAGTGACCAGAATTTTCCCATCTACTGTTTTGCTATTTCGTTAAAAAAGGGAAAAAGTCATGATGAAGAGAGGCAGAGGCGAGGCCATTCTCTCTAAGGAGGATGTGCAGTTCAGGGATGTTCAATACAAGTGTGAAAGGTTTTGTTCATTCTGTTTTGCCTAAAATTCCCGTTCTAAATCACTCCTTTTATTTCTGGGAGGCTCACTGGTATCCTGAAGAACATGCAATGTGCTCAGCACTCTACCTGCTTGCATTCTTATGCCTTACTATCTTGGTTCTGGCTGCAAGTACCTCCAGTCCAGTGCAAGTAGAGATGAAACCAACTTGCCACTTTCTAATAAATATTGAGGGTGTTGATGCAGTTGACTGTCATCTTCAAATCAAAACCACTGACTGCCACAGAAGCAAGAAGGGAGAAAAGATTGTTGAGAAAAGGCATCTAATGATTCGGGTGACTTACCTCTGCTTGCAAATATAGTAACAGAGTCCTTTCTCTGGCACAAATCGCCAGTGACAGATGTCCAGAGCCATTACCAACTAGTGGTTCCCAAAGTGATGCCAGCTGCTTGCAAAACCACCCCAGACTCAAGGTAAGTGATGTGTAACTGCCTTCAGGGCCATGCTGGGCAATAAAACTGGTGTTTTCCAGTTCTCTGGGACACGGAGGTAGCTGGAGGGAAAGCTGTCTGGGATCTGGCAGCAGTTCAGAGGTCCAAAACTTCTGTGGAACCTCCAGAATCAATAACTCGGGTGTCTCCAACCAAACCCTGGTAAGTGTAAGAGATACCTGAGTGCAAAGAAGAAAGGTATGTTTGGTATTGACTGAAAAGTCCCCAGAAGTGAGGCTGTGTTCCTAGTTAGCCTCACCTAAAACCATGGATAAGAAATGGCAGAGGAAAACACAAACACCTTGTAGGAGTGGCAGCACTACAAAAAGCATCTGAATGGGTGGTGGGACTCGGGTTCATCCATCTCTGCTGAAATGACTCTTTCTTTTTAAAGGTCCAGCACGACGTTCAGCTGACTTCCCAGGCTTTGGCTCCTCGGCAAACCACCTGACATTGCCAGGTCAGTCAGTACCACCTCACTTTTATTTGCTTATATGCACAGCTTTAGAATAGTCACTTAGAGTGCCTGCTGTCTGGGAGATGGACATAAAGAGATGACTTCTTCTCCAGGTATGGCATGACTTCTACACATAACATTAAACAAGTTAAACCCATTCACTGGTTAAACCTATTTACTGGGGTTGAACAAATGAACTGTTGTTTTTAATGGTCTTTACTGCATGGCAGGATTATTTTTTGCCCAGAGAAGCTGTGGCTGCCACATCCCTGGCAGTGTTTGAGGCCAGGCTGGACGGGGCTTGGAGCAACCTGGTCTAGTGGAAGGTGTCCCTGCCCATGGCAGGGAGTTGGAACTGGGTAGGCTGTAAGGTCCCTTCCAACACAAACATCTCTGGGATTCTGTGATAAATACGTTATGTTCTGTGGCTTGCAGTGCAGGCTTCACAGACTATTAAATTCAATTGGCAAGTTAATTTGGGCCTTTATCATGTGGACATAGATGCTGAAGGGAAAAAGTAAGGCTGTTTTATGGGCTGAATCATAGCTCTTTTTGTGCCCTTCCCTGCACAAATGTACCAAATCCTGCTGTCTCTATTTCACCATGATAACTATTTTCTCAGCCCCTTCATTTTTGTCCCACACAACTGTCAGAAGAAAGGGAGGTTATATGGAGCAGTTACACAAAATAATGGCTTAGTGTGAGCAAGATATTATCTTGCATGTGCATGTGCAGGGCATTCATATATGTATAATTAACAGTAGCTGAAAGAAAGAGCAAGTCTGCAGGAAGATAACAAGAAATCACAAGAAAAAAAACCCAAACTTCAAGCAAAGTCCTTAAAAAGTTTCACTACGGATATTACTGTCAGTGGTTGCTGTGCCAGCAGATGGGGTATGGTGTGCTCTGTATATAGATGTGCAGTAGCATGTTTCTGTTCTCCAAGCTGTTCATGGCATGATGCTCCTTCACAGCTACCACCTCAGCAGATTGTTTCCCCAGGCACAGCTGCAGCCACTGCTGGGGTGTAAGGAAGGAAAGATCAAGCAGGGATGTGAGACCTGTTCTCTGCTTTCATTGCCTGATGGTAGCTATGATCTTTAAAAAGGAATTATTTCCTTAAATGAAAAAAAGGGAAGTTCAAGCTTTAGCAGCACCAAGGTTAGAAACTTGTAATACATCACTCCATGCATGAAGCACCTGAGAGTCATAACCTATTGAAGCCTACAGAAACCCTGTGATGTAAGTGTGCTCATTTTTATTCCCATTTTACACATGGAGAAGCTGGGGTGAACGTTATAGTCCAGATCACATGGGAAGCGAGTGAGAAATCTGGGAACTAACCTCTGGAGCCCTGAGAGAGTCTTCTCCCCATCACTTTGAGTCACTAAAGACTGAAGAAATTAAATGTCATGGATGCATTTTATCAGCTCCTGTATGAGGATGATAAACAGCACTGCCAGTGTTCTGGATAACCCCCCTTAAACCTATTAGCCAAGTCATCTCCGCTGGCAACAACTCCAGTAAAATTCCAGTTAACAATAAATATTCCCCCATGCTGAACAATGGAAAATCCAATAACAGTTTGGCTGAATCCATGCTGAGTACAGAAAATGGAATTAATCTGAAAGGTGGATGTGCCTCAAAGAACAGTAGCTCACCTGGATATTTTTCAAGCTTTTAATGAATGTCAGTCTGGTCTAGTTGAGAACAGGAAGGATTATGACTGTGCAGAAATCTGGATGTGGACCTCTGAAGTTTATGAAATCCATAGTTTTTTTTTCCCCAAGACATTTTAGAGTATGATTAATCACTTAAAGAGTTTACCAAGATGAGAGTGTGACTGTTCGAGCATTTGATGTTAGCTATCTCACACAGGGGAATCCTTTTTGCTGCTTAGGATTCATGCTGAGAGCAATGACTTGAAAGTGCTCGTCATGCTAATTATTGACTTATTACTTGATTATTTTGCAAATAATAACTAAGCTGAAGACAAATACATTTTGGTCATGTTGGATTTTTTATTCCACGTATGTAAAGATCTAAGAAAGCAAGGCATAGATTCAAATAAACAGAATCAAGAAGCTGTAATAGTAAAATTCATTTATTTATTTATAAATTTATTTATTTGCGATTTTCACAATCACCTGTAGTTTACTGAAAAATCATATGAAACCCTTCGGATCCACCTCTTCCCGAATTCTAGGAAATGTGATCTTAATCTGTATTTATTGCCTTAAAATGACCTTGTTCAATGGTATTTTGAAAACAGCGCGATGTTTAGCTGTCTGCATATAGCTAGGTAAGTATAATGTTTCTTCTTCATTTATACTTTTGGCACTTTCATCTTCTGTCTCAACTGTTGTTTCCCAACCTTGAGCATGTTCCTTGGCATTCACCTGCATTGGTGTAATCTTGGACGTTGGAATAAGGGCGTGATTTCAAGATCAAGTATTCCAAAGGGTTGAATTGCCCTAATTTCAATTTTGGAGATGTCTGTGTTTCATTCTAGAGTTTTACATCTATATTTATGATTTATGTCCCTGCCCGTGACAGGGGGTTGGAACTGATGGTCTTTAAGGTCCCTTCCAACCCAAACCCTTCTGTGATTCTGTGATCTTTTTTTCCCCCTGAACCTTTTCCTAACCCTTTGTAACTGCCCATTAACCCAAAAGTCCTGGCTCTCAGGCTGAGGAGCCCTCCTTTGCACAGATAGGCCGTGCTGAGTGGGATGGGTGCAGCTTCCAAGGAATTGATTTCTTGCCCAGCAGCGGGTGAATGCTAGGCATGGTAACCATCCTTGTTCTTCCTTTGTCACTACCAGCCATCAAACCTCAGCTGTGGCACCTCAGGAGGCCCACTCATAGCTCAGGAGACTATTTCCCAGCCTCTCACAAGAAACTGGAGGAACACCCGGTGAGATGTAAGCTGCTTGACCAGAGGGGAAGAATGAAGAAGATCCAACATATTTCCCAGAGCTGGAATAGGAAATAGCCGAAGAGATAAAGAGGAAGGGCATTCCAGACAGCCAGATGAAAGACAACGTGTAACCATTGCACATGCCATACGATGTTGTAGAGCAGCTGCAGTTCTAGATAAAGCAAGTGTATAATTTAGCTAAGCAGTATAATGGACATTTTGCTAGAAATGTTCTCAATAGCCTCCTTATTATTGCAGCAGACACCCACTTAGTACTAAGTTATTGGGCTGTTACCTTGAAAGAAGTGATTGTATACCACTATCTCAAATTGAGGAATCCAGTGCTTTCCTTGATTGTTGGGGTCCTTACAGCATTCACCATGTGACCTTCTGTCTACCGCAGGTAAGACAACAACTCCTGTTTCCAACAGCACGGGAGTTCAGAACTCAGTACTGGCTGTACTGGGAAGAAATGTCCTAAATGTCACAGTGTGATGAGTGTTCGGGAGGTTGAAGGTAGGAGGCTAAAGTACAAATAATCCTCATGCTTCACCCAGTAAAAAAAGAAGACATAGCACAGCACTGAAACTGTTCTTTGCACAGTGATGAATGTTAAATAACACTGATTGTCTTCTGTGGCATTCATTCAGTTGAGTTTGATCCCACATGTTCTTTCGGCACTCAGTGTCCCATGGGTGTGAGTTTCACAGCTCCACATGCTCCCTCTGAAAAGGTTCCTCTTGCTCCCAGGTTTTACACTGTAAGAAACAGTGGAAATAACACTGCTCTTTCTCTATATCTTCTTTTCTCTGTCTTTAAGTCTCTTACAGAAAGAGGAGGGTGAGCAATGCACACAGTACTCAAGATACAGGTGTGAAACAGTGTAATGACATTTTCTTTTCTATCTTCCATGCTGTTCCAAATAATTTTTAAAGTTGTTTTTCCCTTTTTGCACCTCCTTGAGCACTGAGTAGTGGTTTCTGGAGCATTATCTGTAATGAATCGTAATTAATTTATAGCCCAAATGCACGTATAGAGTTGGGGAGTTGGGGTTGCCTCTCTGTATATGTGGTGTTCTGCACTTACCAACATTGAATTGGTGGTTTTGGCAATTATATTGAAGGATGCTACTGCTGCTGCTGCTTCTTTTCTTAACCTTACATCCTTCATTTCTGTTCCCTGTGTGTTTTCTTCTTCCATCAATACCTTTTCCAAATCACATCTTTGGGATAATAATGTTAAATGGCAGAGAGGACAATCCTCCTTTACTGTGAATACTGACCGGTTCATCCCACTCTCTCTTCTTTTGTCCTTCCCCCATTGTTAACCAGTTATTTTCCCATCTTAATATTGTATGTTATGATCTTCTTTCAATCCATGACAGCCTTTGGAGCAGGACCTTGTCAGAATGGAAAACAGCAAATCATTGTGGACTGCTCCAGGGAAGTCTCAAAGATTTGTGAGGCAAAATTCCTCCTATAAGAGTTAAACTGACCGCTCTTTAAGTACTCCTGCCGATTCTATTGTAGATAGTTCACTCACTGCGAATCACAGTCTGGTACACACGCTGCAAGTTTGTAACTGTGTTCGACATCGAAGCTGCACCAGCTACTGTATGTAGCGCTGCTGCGTTGACAGTCACATTAAAATCAAGGCTGAAAAGGGACAGGGTGTTTTCCCAGTGTTACGGATGTCCCTTCCTCTCCTAGAGAGGATCACTACAATTCCATGCACGCTCACCCTGAGGCCTGATGATGTTCCACAGTGTTTTGCTGCGCTGCCTGAGGGCTCCAATAGCGCCTTGTTTCCTGTATCTTTATCTGGTTTACCCTGTGCTTCATGTCTGTGATTTTGACCTTAACCACCATCACAATTTGTGACTCCAGCAGCCAGGCTGTGTCACTGCCGAAACCAAAGGCAAAGAGGAATGCACTTTAAAGCTGCCTGCTCATGAAATGTGATTTATCCGTAGGAATTCCCCAAGAACTGTGTTTTGCTTGTAGAATACCCTGAAATGTTTTACAGAAATAGGCTGTGTAGAAATGTAAAATTATACTGTGTTTCCAAACATGTTTTCTGGCTGTGTCATTCCTTCCCCTTAGGACACCTTTGGTTAACACTTTACCTAACAGAGTCCCGTTTAACTGTTCTCTGGACAAGTGGACAGCACTGCAGCATTTGCAGAAATTAAAAGGGGATCCTCTTTTTATTTTGCCTTTCATTATAACCAACAATTTATTGGGATTATTGACTTTGTGTCACTGGCATCTCATGAAGGCTGCGATTTTTGTCTTTGCACCCCTGGTCCACGCTCTCTCCCTTGCCATGAAGCAGAGATAACTTGCTGGTTTGAACGTCCTGCTGTGTACTCAAGGCACAGGGGAATGAAACAACCTACCTGAAGTGTCATGGGGATGTATGTGACTCCCACAAATGTAATGTAGTTCTGATCTCAGAATGTCTCTTCCCTCTTCCAAAGCCTGAGGCTTTTGGCTTAAACAAAATACTGTAAAGCAGGCGGGGAGAGGATGTTTGTGCAGACTGTTCCTTGGAAATATCAGGTAAAGCAATTCCTGAGCAGAACTAGCTGTGCTGGTAGCACGCAGCCGGATGCACAGAGCTGTGTGGTGGAGCGGATGCGCTCATCCTTTCAGTCCAACCCTGACATCTAGTGTACACCGAAGGGAAATTTTTTAAAAGTGAAGCTCAGCAGTGAAATCTGTGTTATCTGGGGGGGAGGTCTGGCTTTGCCATGCACTCTGCCTTTTTCTGCAGTGATCATGTCTGAGACAATCTACTTGTTGCCAGCACAGAAAGAAGTCTGAGTAATCTGTCCCTCTTGGAAAGTCTTACGAGCTCAGACTTATGATGCCATTTAAACTTGCGATGAATTAGTTGTTGCAACTATCAACACTTGCAAATTTAGCCTTTTATTCTGTTTAGGCCTTTTGTGAACTGAGTCTTTGCTCTAATTACTGGATCATGTTGCTATGGCAAGAAAGTTTGGTGCTTCCTTATTTGTGAGGGAGCTGTTTGCTTATTATTTTAGAAAAGGATTAAGTCTGAATTAAAAATCTAAATGTCAAAATCCACAGTGAGTGAGGTGTGGAGAGACTCTTTAAGTATTCATTCCTTATATTCTGTGTATTTCCAAGTCTACACAAACAGGGACTGGAAAGGAAAATTGGCTCCAACATCATCAAGGGCAATTGCAGCAGCCAGAGCAGAGATAGAGGAGAAAGGGGAGGAAGAAGGAGGAGAAGTTGTGGCTCAGCAGCTTAGATGGACCTTTCCAGTTCTTTCTGTCATGAGGTAGCCTCTTGTCCTGTCAGTGGGTACCACTGGGGAGAGTCTCACTCCCTCTTCTTTACTCCCTTCCGTCGGACATTTGCATGCATTGTATAAGCTCCCCGCAGGCTAAACAGAATACAGAAAAACAAATGTGGGACAGGTATAACTTTGTCCTAGATGCTAAGACCACCTGGGGGCCTCAAACCTACTTTAAAGGTTGGAAAAGACTCAACAGCTTGGAAAAATCCAAAGCTTATGGCAATGTGTCTCACAGTTATAAATACACAGCTTGCATTTTACAGGATCATTGCACCTGTAAGAATAAGCACAAATGGTCCATCAGAAATGCTTCTTTTGTTTCTGGAATGTGCTTTCTAATTTTTCTGCTGCTTTTCCATCAAAGTCCATGTGTTTTCAGGATTCTTCAGGATGTTGGGTGTGAGGATGGATTATGCTTCCCTTCATAGCTCCTGAGTCCAACAGACTGACGTGGGTCTCTCCCACAGGACCAATAGCCAGTGTCACGGAGTAGAAACTGGCTGTTAATGTTCACTGTTTCTATCTGTAGAACTACCTTTCCAGAATACTGGTATTTCTGTTTGCACAACCTCACTCTGAGCGGCCTGAGGCTTTTGGGGGGATGTAAGTCACAGAACAATATGTGTTTATGGACTTATCTAAATGGAAGTGAGGAGCTAGAATTTCTCATTTGCTTCACTGACATGCACTTCTGATTTTGGCTTGTAGATGTAATTGCTGGGCTGTCTCTCTGCATACAAATATACTGTAAGGTTGTGCATAGAAAATGTAATCTCAGAAGGTAGGAATGATGTAGGACATGCAGGAAGACAGTCGGTTATAATAACCAGCCACATCTCTTTAATTTAAGTGAAGCTTTCTACAATTATCAATTTATTAACTAAGACAAAATTTTAACCACACAAACTTTCAGTGTGTTGCTAACCTCAATGCATACAAGTGCTGCTTTAGCTGTGAGTAGTGTGAGTTAGCATCATGAATGTTGCTTTGGATTTGTCTCTGCTGAGGCTTAGCTGGGTGAACCACTTAACCTCTGCACCTCATGTTTAGCACTACAGAAATACATCCTCTTCAGCTGGGTGATGGGCTTTCTTCAGTCCTTTGTTGACAGTGGAAGGCCATTAAATCCCTTTGTCCCAAGTCTATTGTAAATGGAGACCTTTCCCTTAGTTTCTAGGTAGAGGTTAATTGAGAATACCCTGCAAAAATATTACCCATTTACAGCTGCATGACTGCAGCCAGACTTTTACCCACTGACTAGAGCACTTCATTTCCTCTGAGGACTTGGAACGGTGGTTCTGGCCATTGCAGATTTCTGGGGGGAGATGCACTTCCAGCTGAATATCTGAATGCAGTCCAGCTACTAAGGCCTTCAAGCAGCCTATGCCTATGTGCAGGCATTGTAAAGCGACTTCAGTCTGGAGCATCCGAGTCCCAAGAGTGCCATAGAAAGGCTTATCCTGTTTCTGTGTTTTCTGTTTCCTTCTGGTTTTGCTGTAATGGCCATGGGGGACCCTTGTGGACACTGGGTACAAAAGCATTTCTGCCCCAGAACACACCAGCTCTAGCCATTTGCCTAGGGGAGCAATCTATGCAGTTTTAGCACTATCTAATCTTAAAGGGAGAGTCCAGAGCCCAAAAGGCAATAAATAAACCCAATAAACAATGTTCAGGCCATTGTACAGTCCACACATGCTTCTGCAACACCTAGAGGCTTTGTTCTGCGGAAAAGGGCAATGTTAATCTGATTTGAAAGAGATCATATTTGATTGCCAAATAAAGAAACGTCTAATACTTTCACCGAGTGCAGTGAGGCAGATGAAAGCTTTGAGAAATGATTCTTCACACTACTTCCCAGGAACATTGCAAAAAACCCCTATTTACTTAATTGATCAAGTGAAAAATTACTTTTTAGTCACTCGTGTTGCTCCTGGGTGAAAAAATAGTAAATGCTGGATTACCAGGCTATGAATATGCGATTCTAAATGAACTGCAGCAAATGATGTATGCTGCAGCATTTTTTATGGCTGAGCTTCAAGTTGATCTATGCAGGGATGGTAAATCAGGCTGCTGTGCCGTCAGAGATGTCAGTGGGACCATAACTCCTCTTTGGTGAAGAACATATAGTGGTAGGCTTAAAGGGGGGGGGGTCTTTTTATTTCATATTAAGCTATGTCAGCATTCCCCAGGCTTGGAAACAAATCTTCAGAGCAGTGAAGTCAGTCACATCCTGTTTGCGCTCCTGCTTTGTGTTGGTAATGGTTTTCATATCTAAACATGTACATTTTTCAGCTAATCCACTGCTGATGCCCATTTGAATCTTTCTGGGACTCCACGCTCTCACTCCTGATGTACTGTGCACTGAAAATGTTCACCACCTTCACTGGTAAAGCTTGACTTGAGTCATGTGTACCTCTTGTTATGTACTTGCTGTGACATCCTTTACTGTGAACCTGACATGAATGTTGTTACATGAACTATAGATTATTTTTAAAATATTAGCTGATCTCGCTGATTGATTAACAGGATAAAAAACAAACACCTCTCCTAGGTGCCAGGCATCCCATCAATAATATAGCTGGCCTACTGTAGATTTTAATACACGAGTATTTATTATAAGCTCGACGATTACATCTTGAAGCTGAATACCTGTGAGTGGATTGCGTGCTTATGAAAGATGATGGGTCAGTCACTGTGGCACATGAAGTCCAAACTAGTGTGCTCCTTAGCTGTCTGCCTAAGGACGTTAGGAAGATGATAACTAAATTCAGTCTCCCAGGCTAGATAGATAAGCTTTAACCTCTCTGCTGAGGTCCCTAAGGGCCCAGCCAGCAGTGCTGCCCCACCTGGTGCACAAAGCTGTTAAGGTAAGCACAGAACTACCCAGTTCTGCCTATTTTGTGTAATGCTCTACAAGTGCCTGCCTCTGTACAAATGCTGAAGGCTGTAGCTGGCTGTGAAAACAATTCTTGATTGAATCAATGAGATAAACTGTTGAAAAAAAGCACGGTGCTGTCTCACCTTGCAGTGTGTGTATGCCAATGAGTAACAGTACCCTTTTAATTCAATTTTTACTCTCCTGCTGTGATTTTTAATCTTTAATTTTTGTCAGTTAGGAGATTTTCTTCATAGAATCATAGAAGAGTCAGGGTTGGAAAGGACCTCAAGATCATCTAGTTCCAATCCCCCTACTGTGGGCAGAGACACCTCCCACTAAACCGTCTCCTAACTGACAACCTAGGACTCAAAAAGCAGATGTTGAAAGAAAAAATATGGAGTGAAAAACCATGGAGAACTAGTTCATCTCCCACTAACCCAGGAATAAAACCTTTGAGAGAAAAAAACCCACAATGGTCTAAGCAACAGGCAGGCGTTGCACGCCCCATGTTTCTCTTCTGAGAGCTCTGCCTTCTGTCCGGTTTGATGTGTCAGTGCTGACAGCCCATAGCTTCAGAGTGTTCATTCTGTGGTAAATCTGCCCTTTTCTCCTCACAAACACAAGTCACGAGCAGATACAGGCAGAAGAAGGTTGTGCTTTGCCTCTCAGGGATTCTAGTGTTGATTCCTTCCCTCTCCATCTGTCCCTTCAGCTTTGCATGTGCAAATTTTCACTGTGGTCAGTGATATTCCAGCAGAGGAAAGTGGACAAACAGGGTGAACTTATCAGGAGAAAAATGCTATTATTTGAATCACTAGCTGATGTTTTATTGCTCTGTGCTACCAACCGCTCTGGTATCTAGTGCCAGGTACACTTGACTGGTGGTGTCCCTTTGTATTAACCCTTATCACCATGCACAAAGCTCGTTCTGATCCAAGGCAGATTCATTCCTCAGTGACAAAAATCCTGGGAAGCCACTTTTAGCAAACTGAGAGAATCCTTCCACATGTGAGTGAAATTTCTGTCATCATCTCCTATGATGCTTGCTGGGATTCCATGAGATGCAGATAAGCACTTGAAGATAACTTAAATTCAAGTGCATGCTTGAGAGAATTATTATCTATACAAATGAAAGGACTTTTTTTTTACTTTCTATGTACTGCTACTTTGAATGACCCAGAATTATTTACACTGCTTTACTGGGAATATCACTGTAATCTTAACTGGGGATTGCGTCTCCATCCTTTTCTTCATCTTCCATTATCACTGTTTGCTTTTCTTCCGTAAGCAGCTTAGTGCCTTAAAAACAGAAGGACACAGAAAACAAAACAAACAAACAAAAAGAAGACGAAGGAAAGAGAGAGAGAAAAAAGAAGTTGATTTAAAATATTACTTCTTAAGAAAATGTCCAGATGAGAATTGTTCAGTCCTCTCTAATTTCTTGTTGCTAATGTTGTTTTCCAACGTCATGGGACTTACTCGTGCTACCCATGGAAAGGAGCACTAAGTTTCATCTGGGAATCTATTTGTCAAAAGGGTGTGGGAAGCTAAAAAAGAGCTTACATGATGAAATAAAGACTGTGATTGATCTTTGTGACAGAGTCAGCTTATGTGAATGTGTGTGTTTTCTATAGGTATGTAGCATTATTACTTAGATCTTGCCAAAAGAGCCAAGTGTTAAAATACCCACATGCCAAGTGCCATCCCCACTGAGGTTATATATTATCAATAAATAGCAAAAGCAACCAAATTAAGATCAGTGTGAAAAAGGACTCAGGTTCTGGATCATACCTTCCTCAAATCTCTGTCTCTCTCCCTTCTATCTATCTCTCTTTCTCTCCTTTATAAAAGCAGAAAGTCCACCCCTAAGGATTTTGAGGCTTTTATGTGATACCAGGATACTACAATGATTGTAACCGCTCTCTTCATTAGAGATTAAATTAATAAAGTGAAGAGAGGACAATATATTAACTAGAAAATGTTCTTGATCCCTATTTTAACATATTGTGTTGGTTTTGCCTGTTGCCAATAAAAAACAAGTGATCTGTAAAAGAGGCTTTATGCCTACATTCCTTGGTGTGGAGGTTAGCGTAGTCTAAAAACAGGATGAGGGTTACCATTGTGTTGAGACCAACAAAATCTCACCCTAATTCGATCTCCTGTTTGCTTTCAGTCTGTGCTAACCAGCTGAGTTGTTCTGTCAAGCCAACCTGTTTTGCTTCTTTCTGCATCAAAAGGCCTCTCACAGAGAAGGCTTTCAGTCTTGATGAGCTCTGAAAATAGAGCAATGCCACACAGGAAGATTTTCTTCAACTTTGGAGGCTTGTCAAGAGCTTATGAATTAATGGAAATATTAACTTATACTGCCCTTCACTTAAGTTAGCTCCTGCTTCATTTACATGCAGTTCTTGTGAACCAGCTGGTTTCAGTGAAACCATGAGATAGGCTGAAAGGCACGAATTAATATTATTTTGAAGCACAAAAGACTTCATTTTTTTTCAAGCAACAGTTGAGAAAACACCATTGTTAACTGCAAAGAATACACTGGTTTATGGGGATGGATGTGAATGTTCCCCACTCAGACTTCTGTTCACACAGGCAAATACAGACACTTCTTTTTCCACTGTTGTCTTTGAGGGTTCTGTCGTGTGTTTTTTAGAGGAGTGTTTTGGGGTTTTTTTTTGTGGTTGTTTTCTTCACAGAGTATTGAGGAATGAGGAAAACATAACTAAAATAGGCTTAAAATCGAAACTACAGTGATCGTTTGATGAGAGCTTACCTGGTTTGGGGGTAAACTCAGGAACAAGGGATCAGGAATGTAAGTTAAATAAAGCTGCACTGTGCTTTGTGATCATGTACACTCTCTTATTTAAACTATGAAGTGAGGAAGGAAAAGTATGTTTATGTAATTCTGATGGTAATAGTACATAAACCAGCCCTTGTAGAGCTGATGCTAGAGACATCTGGAAGGTAGCAGCTAAGCAGAGGTCCCCAGCTCTCAGCTGGACCCACATCAGTAGCATGCCAGATGCTAACCACAATCAATAGCAAGATAATACATCATTATCAATAAATCACTTTGGTAACTGATGAACTCCAAAGGTTTCCAGTAGAGCTTAGGATTCAAAGCTCAGAGGAGGATCTAGCCTAGAGCTGCAGGTTATTAACTTTCCAGCCCGCCAGTAACTTCAAGGACAACTACATGCCTTTAAAATCAGCCTTTTAATGCAAAACAGTGCAAAGAGGATACAAATGTCATGTCGAAACTAGAGTTATTTTTGTAACACTGGGAAAGGATTTTTTCCTTTGATACAACACCACTGATCGCTTGTGGTGAAAGCGTGCTTTACTGAATGCAGTTTGGGAATTCTAGGCTTAAAGGAGCAGGATGTTGGATTTGGGGACCATTTGTAAGTCAGTATTTCTCTGATTACTTTTTAAGTAATCACTTAACCTCCCTGCCCCTGTTTTCCCAGCTGTGTGTATTATGAAATGCAGCTCATCCTGCAGATCTGTTTTAAGGATTGCTAGGTGGTTCTGTTGGTATCTGCCAAGGGATCTGACTTAAGAAAGCAGAGCAGAAGTGCAATGTAGTCATGTTTTCCCAATTAGAACTTGCAACCTCTTGCAGTTTTTAGCTAGAGACTAGGACCTGAAAGGCTCACAGAGACATGAGAGCTTCTGTTATGAAGCTCAACCCCAGGCAATAGAAGAAATTGACTTAAATCAGCCATTTGCCAGGTGCCACCTAGATCTAAGCCATTCCTCCTGGGTTAGGAAATCAGAAACCCACCAACATTGCACCAGGTCCACTTGTCTGCCTACAGACAGCACCTGTAGCTGGGTTGGGGGAGTACTGGTGTGCTCCAGACGCATCACTTGCACAGGAGAAGGGCAAGAGGGGATATTACACTGCTGTGTTTCTCCTGCATCACTCAGAGTTTTAGGGGGGAGGATGATACTATCCTAAAGATGCAACCTTAACTGGTTTTCTATGGCATGAGGAAGAACAAGGGTTTGAAACTGTGGATTTACGAGTTATCTCTGATCTGATTAAGAAAACCCAAGCAGCCACATTTCAGGAACCACGTTCCCATATTTACACATGTATTTACATTCTTGCTCAAACCCACAGGCCTGAAGAGCTCTCAGAAATGCTTCAGCTAATTGAATATATTGCTAAGTGGGGATGTGTAATAGTGTTCCAGAGCTGAGTACATGCCTTGGATCATACTCAAATCATTTGCTGTCATATCAGAGTGAAAAAACCACCATTAGAATGGTGGTTGTGTTTTATCTTCTTGTCTAATCCCTTCAGAAGGAAAAGGTGTTGGCTAACCAAAGGGGAGCTGGCCATTGAAGGAGTCCTCTGCTCGTGGCTCACTTGTATACACATGGAACAACATGACTGTTCATTAGGAGTTTGAAGGTTATGTACATTTAGAAGTCTGACCCTTCTAGGGGGGAGTTTTGTGATGCCCATCCTTAGACACTTAAGCTAAATGTCTAAACTTGGCTAAATTTAAAATTCTAAATTCAAATGTGTAAATTTAAAGCTAAATTATGGCTAAGGACTGATTTCCTTAGGCTCCTTCTGTGGACAACAGGTAGCCATGGATTTCTCTAGATAGTAACATAGGCTCACAGAATACAGTTGGAAAGGACCTTAAGATCCTAATTTATCAGCCCGCTTTCTGTACCTGCATTTCCTATTTGGATTGGGTGTTTTCAAGGTGTAAAACTGATTCTGTTCACTTGGATCATGTGGCATCTATTAGATACATTGATCTACATCACATTTTATGGGCTATTTGACTTACTTTTATTTGTGGTAGAAAATCTCTCTAGGCACCCAAGAGGGTGAGGGACTGTCCTAGAGTGCTCATAACCAGCTGGACAAAAGGGAGAAAGATAACACAGCTGCCATTCTTAGCTACATTTACAACAAAGCTATTTGTGTGGACAGCTGCTTAAAAAGATAATCTAGTAATTAAGCTCTGTTACTACAAACAATTAAGTGGAGTTTTTGAATTGGCATCTGAAAGTGGCATTTGGGAGGGATCTGAAGGAGAAATGGTAGAAATGGGGACGATCCTTATTAGCAAGTCACAAGGAATACATGCAGCACACATGCAAACAAGGCCAGTAACAGGAAAACAGGGACAGAAAGCCCTGTCAGGGCTTCTCAGGTCTCCAGGTCTATAATCCAGGTTCTATTTTGCACAGCAGTTTCACAGGAGAGCTCAGTTTGTTTGTGCTCTGTCTGCTACCTGATGGGATAACCCTGAAAGTAAACAAGTAGTAAATATTGGAGCAGTCCTTAGCCACAATGAGTCACTTTTTCACAGCAAGTCATGGAACCACCAGTGGCAAATTTCAACCAGCAGAACACTGTATGGTGGTATGCATCTTGAAATGAAAATATGCGTCCTTAGAGTAGGGAGGGAGCAAAATTCAGGTATTCAAACACACAGACTACTTTGCCCCATTACGGGCACAAGCCTGCCAGAAGTGGTCAGTCACTAGAACACAGACCCAGAATATTGCTTCTGGAGAAGTTGTGCACAAGGAGAGGCAGCGTTTAGCAGTCTGCTTTGAATCCATGCTAAGTGCTGGAGGATGGCTTCACCAGCAGGCAAGATTCCTTGGAGGTATAACTGAAAACAACTGAAAGCCGCCTCCCTAGCTGGTGTTAATAATTAACATCTACACCTTCAGAAGTATTGATGAACTGAGGCTCTTCTGTGATAGAGGAATGCGGGAAATGTGACAAAAGGTCTTAAGGACCAAACGGTGGCTCGCTGACTTGATGTGGTCAGCAAGCAAATTAGATGCTGCACTGTGTATTATGCCAGAAGCACAGAGCTGTCTTTAAGGTGCTGTTGAGAAGTTCATCACAATTTCGTTTCCTAAGTGCAGTCTGGGACTGTGGAATTACAAGGTTAATCAGGACAGCTTTGCTCCAGGTTGTTTAAGGCAGCATGAGCCACTGTGAGTGCTGATGACCTAAAAATTTGCACGTGATGATCACGTTTGAAAAGCAGGGCAGTCGTTGGCCTTTCACAAAAGTAGCATTGTGTTTGCAGATAATCAAGTGACCAAATGTTTTCCCTTTTATCCCCAGAGCATGAGCAGGGGAAATGGAAAAGACTTTCCATGGGCCACCACTGCTATTATATAGGTTGATCAAATAGGTCCAGCTCAGCAAGAACTGGGAAGTACACTGGGCATAGCAACCTGGTTCCAGCCTCCTCCCAAACACACCTCTGGCACTACCCACTGTTTGCTTCCTCTTTGGAGGACCTTGATGTAAATATTCTCTTACCTATAATCAAAGGTGGGATGTGTATTGCAGGCGTGTCTTTTCTCCTGGGCTTTTTCTGCTCCAGTTCAGTGATCTGAGAGCCTGGATTCACTCTCTCTCTCTGTGGCTTCTCTGTGATACCATACCTTTTCAGCAGACTATCAGAAAAGTCTGAAAGTATGCCTGTAGGCAAGTAAAAAAACACAACAAAAAAGGGAATGTCACTTAATCCTTGCTCACATCAGATAAAATAGGCACTTGTGTGACTTTCCCAAAGACTACTCTGAAGTAAGGTTGCTGTGTGCCTACTCTTCAGGTTTTGCAATGGTATACATTTCCTCCAAGTCAGTTATATCCCATAGGCTAATGACAGAGATGCTATCAGGCCAACTGGCTTCTGGTTGTACTTAATGCACAAAACTGCAGCCCATCAGAAATCGTGGTAAAGATGAGGGCAATCTTCTATTCCAGAAGCTTAAACATCTCACCGAAGTAGCTCAATCACATGGATGCTTAAAGCCTTTGCTTGGGAGCAATGTGACCAGACAGAAATGGCCTATTTTAACCAGTGAAATAATGCTTTATTACAAAATGCAGCTCTCTAGCCTCTGAACCACTCTTCCCTAAGAGGAAATTGTTGGGGAGATTATACATATGAAAGCAGAACAGAGTCAATAACTGGATTACAAATACTGGCAAATCCCAGGTTCTTGTTCTCGGTGATTTGTTGTTGGTATACAGGAGACCATGCAAGTAGTTACTGCCTAGCTCTTTGTGTGTGTGCAATATGGGTAGAAGAACTCAGTGCAGTGAATACAAGAGCACAGCTCTCTCCCCAGAGAGCACAAGCAGTGCTTGTTAGCAGAGAGGAGCAACAAACATTTATTCCTGCTGCTGACTTGGAAGATCATCAGGTTTCAGTGGCAGTCTCCTGCTCATTCTTCCCTTCCTCAGGTTGGTGGCATTTGGCTCTTGAACTTCAGAGGTCTGTAGATGAACATCATCAGAGAGCATCCTACAAGGAGCCCTTTTGTTGCTGCAGTGGTTTCTGGCTTGCTGAAACACCTGGACCTTGACAGAGTCCCCATAAGCACAAGAGCCCTGTTATTTCCAGGAGGAGCATCCTGCAGCTGGTCTGTGTGCTCCCTAGGTCTCATCCCAGGCTCATCCCTGGGTCAGCCTTCCCCTGAGCACCAGGTACATGCTTCACAAGAAAGCGCAGGGGCTGAATTTGATCCTTTCTGATTCTGAACTGGATTTAATGGGACATGGAGCATGGCTCAGCAGCTACAGACAAATACACATTGTTTATCATGTAAAGGCAGCACCACTATGCACATGGCATTGAGCTGCATTCTTGCCCATGTCCAGGGGGACATAAGTGAATGAGGGGTCTCCAGACCTTTGCCTGGACTCAGTCCCCCCAGCTGAATTGTGATTCCTAAGTAAAGGGATGTATTGTTCACCTGTTAGAGGTGGTGGGGTGTGCAAAGCCGGTGTATCTTTTCTCCTTGGCTTTTTTTGGTCCTGTTCAGTGTTTTGGGAAGCCAGGATGGTTTTCCCTTTTCTTGGTTTCCTTTTGAGGTCACAGCTCTGAATCAGCTGCTCTGAAAGATCTTCTGTAGAGGAAAAAAAAAAAAAAAAAGAAAAAGATAAAAGATGTAAAAACCCTGAAACTGAGTGAAAATAACAAACCAGATGGTGAAAAGAAAAGCTTTAATAATATTGCCTTCATCCAAGTGAATTATTATGCCTGTGGAGAAACATCTCTCAAATAAAAAGTCAGAACAAGAGGCCCATGTGCCATACTACATGGGAGACAAGTGACTTAGGTGGTCCTTCTGCATTGTAGGTGGTAGACATAAAGCAGAGGAAGAGACTGTGGGCAGCTGTGTGTTACGTGGCAGAGGGAAAGCTGTACCGTGGTGTGCAGAGGTCTCACGGACATCACTGTTTTCACGCTGCACTGACTGTGCAGGCTGTGTCTTTGGGAGTTACAAAGGCACTTTTGTGAAGGAAAGATTTATGTGTGTGGGGTCAGCCTGTGGTATTGGTAAGCCGAGGCAGTATATTGTTCCCTTCAAGAGTTGGCTTTATTTCCAGAGCAGCTGGTATTCAGTTTTGATTTATATAACATTACACTGGATTTTTGGTTTTCCCTTGACCGAGACAACCCAGATGGTTTTTCTGCAGAAATCTGCATTTCTGGGTGCTTATGCAAGCCAAAAGTATTGAAGATGATAGCCTGTCAACAGCTGCCCAGGACAGTGGTTGAGTCACCATCCCTGGAGGTATTTAAAAGACCTGTAGATATGGCAGTTAGGGGCACGGTTTAGTGGTGAACTTGGCAGTATTAAGTTTATGGTTGGACACAATGATCTCAAAGGTCTTTTCCAACCTAAGTGATTCCATGATTGGTATCGTCACACAAACCAATGCTTTGATTTCTTAAAAAGCTGCTTGTTTGTCTTCAGCTGGGTCTTCATTTCAGGCTCTCTCACACTGTTTGAGGCAGTGTACATCCATAAGTGGGTACATGTGTGGAAAGTATAACCTCCAGGATGAAGCCCCAGGAAGATGTGAGGTCTTTTTCAGGCCCTCACAGACTTTTTGAATGCCTAATGAGGTCATTTCACCTCCCACTGCCTCAGTTTCCTAACTGTAGAATGGGAACGATTACATTTGGTATACCAGCAACTGTATAAGTGGTGCTTGTAGCTAGGAATGCCATGTGGCAGAGGGAGAACTAGGATACCTTCCTTGCAGGCCAGATAAACAAAGTTTATAAGATTGTGCTTGCCTGCGGTGAGACAATTCTTTTGACAAGCAAGTGAAATTGCATTTATGTTTTGTTATTGTCATCACAAGGGTAACAACAGGCAAATAGGTTTTTGTTTCTGGGTTGCTAAATCTTCATGACAGTTTTGCAAGGCGGGAGTGAAGCATGAGAATTTGAAGCACAGGCAAAGACAATGAATATGCAAAAAAGCACATTATCAAGTATGAAGCTTGGTATTTAGGAGTGTGGTGGAGGAATGATGCCTCTGGTGCTCTCAGTGCAAAAGTTACGTATGAAATAGGTTCAAGAGAGGAAACACTGATGGTGAAGGAGGGAAAGTATTCAGAAAGCCGATTCAGTGGAGGCAAAGGGAGGGGTGTCTGAAATCTTTCACTGAAATTGCATCTATAAAATGTGCTCCGGGAAGGCTCAGCCATATCCCAGCTTTTAGTTTACGGTAGTATAAATGAAGAAACTGCTCTACCTTTTTTACCAGGGGAAAGAACAATGACTCTTTTTTACTTTCTCCTCTTTAATTAACTTTGCTCTCGAGCTTCAGCTGATTTTTATATGCAGGAAGAGCTCTCTTTGCCTTTCCATCTGGCATCAGAAGTGTCAGCAGAAGGTGCAATCTATCGGGTTTCATGAGGGCTCAGTTGTGTTGCTGGAGGGGAAAAATGGACACTGGACAGGACCTAATGATGTGAAGACAACACCTCTCTAATTAAGGCAATGACATCATCTAATAACACTTACCTAAATGGTTACAGTGTGAATCTCTCTTGTCCAATCTGTCTTCTGGGATATCAAGTGGCTGAACACATTCTGTTGACATCGTTGAAATGGGCTTTTCTTCCCCTTTGAAGCTACTGCACCAGGAGAAAAGGAAAAGAAATTGCATCCTGACACAAAGCAGACATATTGGTGTTATGTATCCACTTGCTACCCAGATCATGAGAAGTTCTTGTTTTCCAGCTGCTCTCTGTCATGCAGTCTGCTGGCTCACATGTGCTAAGAGATACGTTTATTCACTGCCTTTTCTTTGGTTACACATGCAGTACTCTGTTTTTCCACCTACCTTGCTGTAAGCAACCCACACTGGCATGGGAAATACATTGGCTTTACAGAAGAGTACTGACTTTGTGCATACAGAAAGCACTATCTCACACACGAAGTATATGCTAGGAAATGGGGTGGTTTGTTCTGGGTTTTTTCCATTTTTTCCCAACTGTATACTACGGATCATATTTGGTGTTTATCATACAATCTTACTTCAGTAATGAATTCTGTTGAGTTAATCTTATAAGCCCAGCTCCTCTAAGAGAGCTTTGATGCCCCTGAAGACCCACATGTGAGTGCTGCCTCTGAAAGATGGCCAGTGCACGCAGACCCCAAAGCCAGCATGAAATATACTTATTAATCACCTTGGTAAGATCACAGGAGCCTGTTTCACAAAGCTGCTTAAGTGCCTGTTCTCTGTAAGTCCCACTGAATTGCTGATTTGGCTGGTTTATCCCTGTTTTCTCTGCAATTGCAGAGGATCCTGGAGCCCAGCCTCCTACCTGAGCTCCTCCAGCATTTCCCAAGCTAAGACTTGTTCCCAGACTCGCTCACTCTGAGGCCACCCTAGATGTCTTCACAGGAAGAAGGAAATGAGACCATTTTTTACTGCTGACTGTTTCTGTGGTTGCTTAACAGAAACCCATCAGAGCAATGTTAAAAGAAAAGAAACCTTTAACCTGAAGGTGCAGCCTGAGTGATCCTGGTATGTCCCTTCTGCCAGCAACAGCTGGAGTAGCTTCTTACTTACAATATCTGTTCTTCATTTTCAGGGAATAATGGCAGACCATGGCTTACGTGTAGGGAGGAGGAAGGCAATAAGAAGATTAAAAACAGGAGACAACATAAATAGTAGAAGCAAGAGAGGAAGAACTGGGGAAAAATGGAGGAAGGAAAGGAGGTGGAGAAGGTAAATAGAAGGGTGCAAGAAAAGGCAGTTGGAGAAAAACAGTGAAAAGGAGGATGGGAAAGTAGAGAACTGTGCTGTGAGAGTTTGCTTTTATCCTGCTGGAGGTGAAGAAATTGCTTATATTACTTCCCTGTAAATTGCAGTGGTTGTTTGTCAACAAGAAACAGCAGTAGGGGAGTCAACCTCATTTCTATGACTAAACTTGCATCTATATAAAGAGCAATCATTCCTCAAGCAAAATCCAGTCACTTAAATGTTTGCCAAACAAAGTGTGAAAGGTCACACTCATCATCACACACTGAGCTAATTCTTCAAGGGATGTAAAAACATGTTCTAAACTCCAGTGACTTCAAAGTAAGTGGAGCAACACTGGCTGATAGTAGTAAAGGTCAGGAACACTGACTCATAATGTACGTACGGGATTAACTCCCATACCCTTCAGTATTCAAAATCTGTTAAATTGTATAAATTCTGGAATACCTTATGGAATCAGGCCTGGATAAGGGGTTTGACCTCTGCCTGTTCGCTGTTTAACTGCCCCTCTCCAGCCTTGCATCTGTACTACAGGATTATACTGCCTGGAGACTCCATCTGCATTTATGGAAAAAGAAATAATCTTCTTCCACTTGGGAAGACCCTGTATAAAGAAACCTTTGAATGCACCTTAGCATGGCATGGTTGCTCTGTTTATCCACTGTCTAAATTAGCTATAACGAATGAAATGAAATGCTTAAAACGAAGCAGTCAATTTTATTTAAAGCAAAAAAACAAACTTATGACCTGGCCATATGAAGGCGCACACTGCACTTTGTGAGGAGAGAGGTTTTCTTCTTCAGTACCATTTGATTTTATAGGATTTGATTAGGCCACGCTGGCTAAATATTATCATGGTAGAGAAAAACGTTCTTTCCTGCAGGGTACGCATTTTAGAGAGTTTTCAGTAAAATCAGGGATACCATTTCAGACACTATGGACCATGGACTTTTTTTGAAGAGGCGTTGAGGCAAAAAAGCTGAGACTAGATTGTAAAATTTAAATGGAAGATTGGCAGTAAATTATACTGACTGGAAATGCCGTATAAAATGTGCTTAATTTTGGTTTGATTTCACTGAAGTGTTTCATTGAGTTACGTCACCTAATAAAAATAAAGCTTTGTAAAGAGTCATAATGTAGGATTGGTATATGCCAGCTATGAGACTTCCTTAGTTACTTCTTTCTTACTATACTCCTTTGAAAAAGATGTATTCTAAATAAATCTCTTAGATGTCTTCACATTTCCATAGCCACAGATGCCAAGCCCTTGGCACCTTCAGTGCTTCGAACTATGGCTCTATATCCTAATTCCTGACACACGCGCCCTTTTTATTATCTAAAGTTAGCCTGCAGCCAGCATTGCCTCACTTACATATGTTCTTCCACTGCACATAGTGACAGCCTGTGTGACAAAAGAATAAAAGAGAAAGATTACCAAGATGTGCCATTTTGGTATCTTGGGTGTATACTCACTGCATATGACGTGGGAACCTGTGAGTGCTGTTGCATCCTGTCACTGCGCTTTACACACAAAGTGCTCGTTCGAGGGAGAGGTGATGTATGTGAATGCTGTAATGGTGCTTTCCCAAACCACTGAAATCAATTCCCGACACTAAAGAAACAGATTCCCCAGTAACCTTTCACATGGGAAGGAAGATGAGGAGGGACTGTATGAAGTCATTCATACGCCTTTACAAATGGAGGCACTTTCTTGGGTTTCTGGGTGTTAAATGAAACTCTTCTTATCCTAGCAACCTTCATACATGGTATGTGCTGTCTGCTGCCATCATTCACCTTGGTAGGTAGAGTTTGCTATTCATGTTATGGACTAAGGTGGGATTTCTCTTGCACTCTTGTATCTCTTAACGTAATGATCCACATTCATCCTCTGTGCAATTGTAATGGTTACAGTGGAGCTCTAAATCACAGTCAGTGGGAGACACTTTCTGAAATGCATATAGATTTTTCTGTGTGAGTTAGTCATTTAGTCTGGACTTTGGAGCAGCTAGGCTGTACCATCCCCCTGCAGACATGTGTGCCTATTTCTGGGAAAGGCAGAACTGATAAACACCTGAAATGCTTCCTTGGAAAGGACCTTAAGATCATCCATTTCAAACCCCCCTGCCATGCGCAGGGACACCTCACACTAGACCATGTTGCCCAAGGCTCTGTCCAACCTGGCCTTGAACACTGCCAGGGATGGAGCATTTACCACTTCTTGGAGCAATCTGTTGTTCGAGACAAGTTCTAGCTTTGCCTACATAGTTTTGCGTTTGCTCCTTGTAAAAACATTTGGCATCCAATAGGATTTTCTCTACTTAGGGATGGAGAAGAGCAAGGAATGATAAGGCAGCCTGAAAAGTGCAGGTATGGGTAAAAGCCTCTTCATCCTCATATGGATAAGCTCTCATGCTAAAGTCACTGGCATGTAGCAACAGGACTCCTTTGGGCATACACACTTGTAAGAGATGGTGATTCAGATGACAAATATCTCACCTTTTCACTTTCTAGGTACCAGCTTTGGATTCCTAGGCAGCTTAAAGCGCACTCAAGACTTTTTTTCAGAGTGAGTTCTCAGTTGCTGTATATGCCTGATTAAAGTGCCCAAATAAATTAATCCAGAGACAGATGTACAGCTCCTGCCACTCACAAACACTGTCTTAAAACACTATAAATGCAAATAATAGGATATCCTTTTTTTGCTTAAATTGTGAGTCTCCATCAAAAAGTCACCAATGTAACAGGTTCCAGGAAACCAATTTTGGTTTACTATTTCAGATGACTGTATACAGCTGCGTTAATGTAGATATGTGAATGCCCCCTCTGGCAGTGTTCAAGGCCAGGTTGGACAAAGCCTTGGGTGCATGGTTTAGTGGGAGGTGTCCCTGCCCATGGCAGGGGGGGTTGAACTAGATGATCTTAAGATCCTTTCTAACCCTAACTACTCTATGATTCTATATTTGTTGCCAGTAATCAGGCTAGAGCTTAGGGAATACTCAGCAAAGCTACTATCACACATATCTACCAAAATGATGCAATTTTTTTGAGATCATCAGATCCTATGACATTTAAACCAATGTGAAATGAACTCTCATGAGATAAAATAGAAAAATGAGAACCAAACAAGAGAGCTGGACTTTTTCTCATTTGATCTTGAATTAGGCATGGAAATGGCTTTGGATATGGGAAAGTTAACTCTCCATTTCTTGTCTTCTTATAGGATCTGAATGGCTGTAGTGCTTTGTAGCTAGAAGGAAAACAGGTACCTATGGCTATTTGTATTTAGGCTTAGGAGGCAATGCAGAATTCAAGTGAGACATCAGTAGGCAATCATTCTTACCTAGAAGATGGAGAAAAGAATTTCTGATCTACAATTCATATCAAAGTTGACATGGGCTATGTGAGCATCAATGTCAATAGTCCTCATATTGTATATTAAGGGCATGAGTTTTTATACCTCATGTCATTTCCTTGTGTGTTGAATTCTTAGAATTGCTGGACTAACCCTTTGCAAGGTCTCCTCAAGCTCTTGTGCACAAGTATGTGGATCTTGATTTTTCTCTCTCTCCCCATCCCTTCCCTCCAGGAGAATGTTTTGTTTCCACAACTGCCCAAATCCCCAATAAAAAAACCGTGCACTAGTTTGCAGGACATGCTTAACCATTAGCAAAACCATTGGCGTGTTGGTAAGGGTGCTGCAGGAATAAAAGTACTCTTGAGAGTGTCCTTGTTGTGTGACAGCAGGCAATCTGAATCTCATAAGTATTATTTTTTTGGTAGGTTGATAATGAAGTTGCCACAGAAGCCTGTGTGACACTGTGTGCCTGTCTTCTCGTGGACACAGAGCACTGCATAGGAACACTTTTTTGCCGTGAGGTGAGAGAAGGAAAGTTCAAGAACCAGAATGGAGATAACTGGTGCCCTGGGGTGGGACAGCACACACACATGCTTGCCCATATTCCCATAGGCAGCACCTGGCCTTGGTGCCGCTGATGCACTCGACAGCTGGAAATGGGAAAATGGGAACAAGTGGGAATATCTTAAAGTGTGCTGCCCCATGCAGACATGAGGCAGAGGTTGGACTGCAAAAGTTAGTCCAGCCTGCACCAAGGGCAGCGCTCCACTACCCTGCCCAAAAAGCTGCTCAGGCATCAGAGTTTGCCCTTTAAGCCTGGTGCCTCTCCTCCAACCACGTGCACACTTAGGGTCTCCTGACGCGTTTCGATTATTAAATAGCTCTTAATTGCTTTGCCTCTCTCTGTCTGGTTACAATGAGCACATGAGTGAGAAGGGAGAAGCAGGCTCCCAGCATCCTTACCCACTCTTCCCTCCCTACGTGGCAGGGAAATACAGACCTGTCCTTCCTTCTGTTGCATGCCCTTTGTGGGGTCCCACAGTGTGAGTAGGCCCCTTATTTGCATGAAGTCATTTACAAAGAAGGAATAGGAGACCATCATCTGGATTTGGCTCCTTCCATCTGCACTCAGCAGGCAGCCTTGGCTCCTATATCAGCAGATGCACACCTTTGCCTATACACTGGTCCTATCCTAGCCCCATTACTGCTTCCTGGGCAGATCTTGTGAATAAAGCAAGGCAACCCATCTCAGAGTAGAAAACTCTACCCAGAGTCAAAGATAGATGCTCTAAAAGTAGAAAGTCTGAGTGTTCCTGCTCAGCATTCCAAATGTTTCACTTTTACTGTATGTTTAACATTAGACGTATCCCCCAAGCACAGAAGTCAGCCTCATGCTGCTACACAGAGCTTCTTCAGTTATTTGGGCACTAGGCTGTTCTCTCGAGGTATTCGTGTCAGATTAGTCTGATTCCTATCTATTTAAAATGTATTTAAATGCACATAGGAAACACTTCGGTATTTGAAAGCCTAATCCATGCACCTCCCTCCACCCAAAACTTTTGCTGCTAATAGCAGAGTTGTCTGGGAGTAGTTTCCTCTCACAGCTTCCATGGGCTAGTTCAAAACCCAGGTTGGGACCATATCACACTGCTTCCCATCAACTTGTAAAAATGAAAATCCCAATAGTTAAACTTTGCTTGATGGAGAAAAAAAACAAACAAAATAGTAAAATACATCTGCATGGGTTCCGGTCACAAAGTTTTAGTGTTTTAAGATGATAAAACCTACAGTAATAATTTCCTTACAAACTCATGCATCCCAACCCTCTCTAGTTGGGTAGGAAGCCCTGATGCCAGTTCCCATTCTGCTGCTTGAAAGCTGCCCGAGCAGTTAGAGTCAGTTAAAGCAGTTATCTCTAGATCACTGTCCTCCTTGTAACAGCGTTACCCATGCTTTCCGCTCCCCGCTCATAAACCCAACTTTCTCCACATGGGACCATCCCCATCCCGCTCCCCACAGAGGGGGCGACTTTCCTCGCTGGTGGTGGAAACAGAAAGGGACAAGAGGAGCGCCAAGGGAGGGCAGGACGCGGGTGCGGTACTTACGGCGCGGGGAGCCGTCGGGGCTGGCTGCAGCGAGACCTCTCCGGGCTGCGGCCGCCGCCGCCCGCCTTATCTAGGGAGCGCGGCGCGGAGTCGCTATGGCAACGCCGCGCTCGGGCCTCCTCCGCGGGGCGGCCGCATCACCGCCCCTGCCGCCGGTCCGGAGGCCGATGGAGCGGGGACCCCGCAGCCCCTCAAAGCGAGGAGCGCATCTTTCCTGCTCGAGGGAGGCAGGGAGGCTGCGGGAGCTCTGGCACATAAAAGGCAAGCTGCGGCAGCCGTGTCAGGAGGCGCGAAGAAAATGGCGAGGGGAGGGAGCGGGGCTGGTGCCGTCTGGGACCCAGGGGATTGCTGAGGATAAAAGTGGAGCAAGGAGGCAGAGCATGTGTCTGGGAGCAGCACCACGAGCACTAAAAGCGTTGGACACCGCCTCCAGCGCTAGGGTTCAGCGGTGACTGCGGTGTTTGTGTATGTACCTGGCCGCAACCAGTTACACAGGCGCGATATTTACGGAGCCTGCTGCGGCTGCCGGTTGTTTGCCAGCAGAGACCAGTCTCTCCTATTTTAGCCCCTGCCTTTGGATGGAGCTGTTATTTCAACTGAGGAAAAACATACACAAACGCGCCTGACGTTGGAAAAGCTCCGGGAGAAATGCTTGGCTCAGTGGCGGGGCTGTGAGCTGACCCTCCCTCAGTATTCATCGGCAACAAAGATGCCTTTGTCGGTGGCCTTTTATTAAAACACCATTAAAACCTGTGACAGCTCACAGTTGTTACCTCCTCCTTCTCTTCCACCACCAGCTACTGCAATTCAACAGCACCAGCGTGCTTTAAATTAGTCAAGGTTTCTTTCATAAATAATATATTGTACAGAAAACCCAAACTGAGAACGTGCTAATGGCCAGCCCTGCAGAGTGTGCGGCACTCTCACGTCCCGTGTGTTTCAGGTGTGGTTCCACAAAGTGCCAAGCATGCTTTTAAATGCTCTAAAGGAAGGACTGTGAGCTTCCCCATATATGCCTGGGAGAGACAAGCACATTCCTCACCTCACCCAGTGTAAGTTGTGTGTGTTCAGGTGTCTTGGAGACTCATTTTTAAAAGCAAGCTCATAAATGCTTGAATGGTTCCTGAAAAAATGGAGCACAGGCTCCAAGCAAAGTACATGAAGAATTTATGGTCAAAATTGAGATTTCTGACTGACAAAAAAACCCCAAAACCTCAAAACCACACAACCTCCAAACTGCTCATGAAAAAATTGTTTCCATATAACTTTGATTTTAATTTCAACATCGTCAAGACCTCTCTGTTGAATTTTAAATAAAGCGCCCTCTATTTTAACACTGGGGTGCTTTTTACTTAGGAGCACAAGTTTTGTCTTATTTTCCTATGAACTCAGAAAAATCAGAATGAATCACTGAAAAATAAGCTTGTGAAGCAAAATGCTCAAATCAGAAATTATAACGTGAAACTCAGCTCAAGATTGCCTTTCTATGTTTTCATTGTCCTGATTGAAGAAGTCAGTCATTTATAGCACTGGAAAAATTCCCTGAGGATAAGAAAATCATTTCCTGCTCTAACCACTGCATCCCAAGGATGCTTTGGGAATATTGCAGGATAGCTTTACTCATGAGGAAAGTGGCCTATCACTCACAGCAGTATCGCACCAAATCCAACCTTAGTCACCTCTCGCCTGGCACCACACGATGCCACGAAGCACTTTAGATTTAATGCACTCTTTCCACATGGACTGTCTCATCACCGGTGTGATGGAAGATTTACTCCCAAATCTGGTCTTTTAAGTGTTTACAGTTGTTGTCCTGCTTGTAAGAGGGCTGGGACTCCTGCCAGCTTTGATCCTTCCTGTTCAGTTATTTCACAAACACAGCCTGGAAAACAGTCTGAGTCTGTAATAAGTCTGCACTTTAACCCTCTTCCCTCGTATGCGAGTATTCCCATCAGCACTTGGGGAACTACTCATGTAATTAAAGATAAGCACATGTCTAAAAGTTTCCAGGCTAGTGCTTTGGAAGACAGAAGATGCAGCTTTGACAGATGGGAAAGGAGGAGACAATCTAATAGAAACCAAATACACAAACACATGTATACACAGACACATGTACATATATGCATACATCTATGTATGTATAGCTATTACTGACCTGTGCATTTATTATTTTTGTATTTGTTTCTGGCTTGGTTTGCAATTCAGGGGTCAAATTTTCAAATGTCCAAAGGGCAGTAAGAATTTGGCCTGCCTTTCAGACTTTTTTCCTGTTAGAACTTTCCTTTTCTATACTGAATATTTGGCTTACTGAAGCTTCCCAGCGCACAGCATAAGAAAGAGTGGTTTCTTGAAAGTTGCATGGTGCCCCTTGACGTTATGCTTGCTGATCAATAGTAGGTCTGCAATTGGTTTTGCAGTGCAAGCACGGCTGGCTTTTTAACACTGTAGTGTTAAAAAACACTTTACTGACTAGTAAAGATTGTTTCCCAGCTGTAATTTTGCTGGCAGTGAACTCACTTTGAATCTGTCCAAATTGAAGACCAGAATCAGATCTCATTCATGGCAGTAGCAGTCCATTATGAACCAGTTAAAATACTGGATTTATAGAAGGGGGGGGGCAGATAAAAGACTGTTTCTTACAGATTACTGGTGCTGTGCTCATACCAGCATAAACAAGTTTGATAAATGGTTGGTATGATGGATTTGTAGGGTTGGTTTTGAGGACATTCTGCTAGAACAAAACTGTTGTTAGTCTTGATTCATAACACGTGGTGGGTTGTTTGCCTGCTTAGAAGTCTTACATTAAGTAAAATTCCACTTTTAGGATGGGAGGGGAATTACTGCAAGTAGAGCACTGAGGTTGGCAAACCTCAGGTGCCATGGGGCATTTAAAATGCCAGAGCTTTCTCGTTTTTGGGTCTCCTCTCCACCATGAATAAAATAGTTCTACATGATGGATTTCTGTGCTGGTGCTCTTCAAAAACACTGTCTTTTTCATAAACATTATGGCCTGGAAAAAATGCCAAATACACAAAGAAGGCTGCCTACCAGGCATGGGTGTGGAGCAGAGCAGCTGAAGCTGCCTGCAAATGCAAGGGTATCCTTCCTGGGAAGAAGGTGAGTCTGTGCTGCGAGGGAGAGGAACAAGGTACCAGAGACCATCAGGGGAGCCATATCACAGCATGTTCCCATGCAAAGGAAGATGAGAGTGAGTGTGATTATCAGCACCAGGAGGTCCATTGTCCTAAAAATGATGTAGTTGTCACCTCTGCATATTCCATATCTACTGCAGAAGACTGTGAAAAAACTATCATACAATCAAAGGTATTTGTTTGATCTCCATTCAAAAAGAGATCTCTCCATTCTCTTAATTCAAAGGAGATGTTTCACTGTGGTTCTTTGGGGTTTTGTATTCAACTGCTTACATTATGGTTATGTTCAGATTTGACTTTCAACCCCTGGCACTATTTTCAGATGAAATAAGAAGCCCTGAGAAGGTGGAGGTGAAGGGTGATCTCATTTTAACAGGTCTTAGGCATCTGAAAACTTAATGATCCAGGCTCAAGTGGCTTCTCTATACAGTAACATGTTGTTACATCTTAGATAATACTCTCTGCAGGTGAGCTAACTCAGGGCTCACACTATCCTATTGTGCTTAAGCCCAGTTTCAGCCTGTGCTGCTTATTTCTGTATGAAAGTATAATGCATGGTACATAAAGTTTGGTCCAGGTTTATGCTGACTCATAAGCCGCTGCAAGCATGTGCATGCCCAAAGTATATTTATACATGGAGAATTAAATAAATTTATAAAATAAGTATACGAGGGGTAGTATTAAGTAAATTTATACATGGACACTTTATACATGGAGAATTAAGAAACTGTATCTCGTAAGGTCCAATTTATTCATTTAGTCATAGATATGAAACAGGCTATGGTTGGTTAAATAAGTTACTTTGCAGCCAGAGCAGTTCAATCGATAAATCAATGTTCAGTGTTGGTTTATCAAACAGATTGGTTGAGGTACAGTCAACACTTGTCTTTGGTGGTTTCCCTTTAAGCTGTGGAGGTTAAAAGTGCAACAGATTGAAACCTGCACTCAGCACACCTAATTGTTCAGAAACATTATCATAAATATTTACATTTTCCCTTATATATAAAAGAATGCACATAAAGGGGTATAAGTTGCATTTATCACAGACCTAAACATACAGATAGCTCATGTGTTTTAAACAGAAGGCTTTCTTGAGGAAAATCATTGCCACGTCCTGTAAGGCAGCACGTTTGTCCTGGGTCCAAGAGGGAAACCATCTGTGTTTGTTGTACCGCTGAGTGAAGCCTTCAAGGCTGGAGCAGTCTCTAAGGCCCAGAAGAGTCTGGGGTTTCTATCGACCCTGACAGATGGCTCTCATGCAAACATCCTTCTTTCTGCCCCATCAAAGATTAGGAGGCTTATGAAGGAGACCTAAAAGGCTGCAAGAGAATAGCCCCATTTGCAGTGGCAAAGGGAGTTTCTATGTCAAGAGTCAGTGTTGTGCCAAGGCTCCTTGTGCAAAGCCAAGAGAAAAAAAATCATCACACTAAGTTGACAATGAAAATGACTGCAGATTCACCAGTGCTTTTACATTTAGATAGATAATTTAACTAAGTCTTTATACTTACTTCAGGAGAAGTAAACCAGCAGAAAACAAGGAAAGAAAAAGATGTGGCTTTAAATGAGGGGAAAAAAGTTTTCAAGTTTGGTGCTCCTAAAGACCCCAGTTCACAGTTCTCATTGATCCTTATGTCAGGGTGCTTCGAGAGGGTAACTGTTAGGGAAAGACAGATGTAAAAATCTAGCAAATGCCAGATGGTAGTGGAAAACTATATTCCAGGGAGACTTGGGACAAAGCAGTAGCAGATGACCTCTGGCCCATGTAACTTGTGCTTCTTCATAAATGCATCACTCTTATGCAGCATGAAGCAAGGTGGGAGCTGAGGTGGGGTGAATGCTGCCCTGAGAGAAGTCTCTCCTCTTCTGTTTCCAGGGGCATTAGATCCATCATGTTGTTCCTTTACCTGGATCACCCGCTGCAATTCCTCACCCTGCCCTCTAACTTCTTGCTTCAGTTAATTCAGTGCTGAGCCCATGTCTTCCCATGCATTGACACACAGGGTCTTTCTGCTGAAACGCTATGGACCTGAAAAGATTACAGCATTTTTAACTGTGCAACTGAGCATCATCTTGTCAATCATCACAGTCCTCCTGCACTTATAGCTTAAAATATTAAACAACTTCTAAAACACCACTGTGTTTGCTCTCCATTCTGATGCCCTCCATGCTGGCTGCTTTGTTTTACTAGAGTGACAACCTGGGAAGAAAACAACTTCCCTGACTAGAAATTAGATGCACTGGTGCGAGAAACTCCAATGCCTGCAACCTGTGCTTATCTCTGACTAGAGACAGAGACTCATTAGCAAATTTGGGCTGCCCCTCACCTGTTTGTGCCTTACAGCGGGATGGCATAGAGATGTAGACATCTGAGAGGATGTCTGTGAACTTTCCCGACAAAGGATATTTCAGCATGGGATATCCAGTAAACACTTTATTAAAAGAGGAATAAGCTGGGCTTGATTGAAACAAGACTTTCAACCCAGGGCATGACACAAAATAAGCAAGGAGCAGAGTGATCCACATGGAAGAGTTTTCAGAGAAATTCAGGGAAGGCGAATACTGCCTCCTCTCAGCTTCCCTGGGAATCTCCAGTTTGCTGCAAGCATCTTACTCATGTGCTATTCTTCACCCTATGGCAGCACCACAAGCTTTTTGCTAGCCACTGTCCTACTGTGCAATGAGATCACATAGCTGTGCTGACAGACTTTGGTTTGTGGCTGGCTCAGGTCTCAAGGGGAGACCTGGGCAGAGATGATGACTTGTCCAGCATCACTCAGCCAGAAGAGGTAGGAACATATCTTTACATATCCTAAGGTTTTTTTCTTTTATCGTTTGCCTTTGCAAAGGAAAATAAACTTAATTTTCAGTATTTACATTCCTGAAAAATTAAGTAGATGAGAAGCCATAATAGATTAAGTGTCGTTGGCTAGAGAACACAGAGGATGGGAGTTCAGGGAAGCAGTCTTCTACATGCCATGGCTTTCCTTCTTCATTCTGGGTGTTATCATTGACTAATACCTACTGTGAGTCCTTACTTGGTCAACTGGCTGGCCCTGCCAGGTCATCATGTGATGATGGCAGGCTGAGAAATGCAGTTTTCTGATCAAGATATGCTTTTGAAAAAAAAAACCAGTTGTTTTTGTGGTATCTACATGTAAATATATGTACAGAGAGAGAATATATGTACATGTTGTGAATACTATCACTTGTAATTCTTGAGGATTTGAGAAAAAGTTTACTTGCATGATTCATCTTTAATAATAGGAGCTTTAATAAAGATGCTAAAGATTCCCACAGTGTTAACCAATGAAGCAAATCAAAACATCTCCAAGTCCACTTCTGAGCATCTTATTTGAATTCCTCTGTCCTTAACAGCTTGCTCAAAAGATCCCTACAATACATTTCTGTGCTGTGTTGCTGAGAGAAGGTATCAGAGTGAGAGCAGTCTGGCTTCCTGTAGTGTCTTCTGCAGACCACTGACAGCTGCCTGGTTGGTAGCCCTGTCTCCTGAAGAGTGTGGCTGTGCTAAGGGCTGAAGGCTAAAAAAGAGATGTTGTATCCTGTGGTGGATCCTGAGAAATCCAAAGTTGCCCAGAAGATAGTAGTGATGCATCACCAGTGGCAACTGTGGTGCAGGGCTTTCCCCATTGTCTTCATCCAGACCCCTCAACTTTCAGATTGCCAATCCCATGAAGAGAAGGGGGAAGAAAATAGGCTGATGGTCTTTGTTTGGTTGCTATTGCTAAGCTGATCAGTGCCTGCTATTCTGAGTAAGATGGTGTCCTCTGTCTGGGAAAATCTCTTCCATTACATGACATGGTACAAAGGAGAAAACACAAAATATTTCACAGAGAAAAGAAAAACAAAAACCTCCCTCTCCATGCTGGATGGAATTTGTAGAAGGAGCTCTGCTTCCATTGAAACAAAGTCTAAAATTCCACTCAATTTCAGTGCCTGCATTTCAAGTTTGCAATTCTAATATCAAAAAGGTAAGTCAGAAGTTAGCATTTTATCCATTTATAACATCAATAGACCGGAGCCCAGCTGAAGGCTTGGCAGCAAGCTGCTGAACACTGAGCCCAGCATGAGCACATTACATTCATTAGAAACATATAAGCTTTACTTCATGTGGGATTTGTGTAAATACTTGCACAGATTCCTTATCTGCAGAAGCTTGCTCCTAGCAAGTTGTTAAGCTCATTAATAGGGCAGAAGGAAGATTGTGCTCCTATAATTTCCAGTTCAATTATTATAGAGCGCACAACATCCTAATTCTACTGCAGTCCAAGGCAAAACTCCCACTGGTTTAATGGGGCCAAGATGGCTCAAAGTTAATTTCCCAAAACAACATAAAAACTGGAAACTCTCCCAGAAGAGTTCAGTGGAGTCCAGACCTCAGGAGATTAAGCTCTCTGTTGTCTTAGCAAGGCAGATTTTGTACCTTATAGGAAAGATATGTCTATTGAGGCAGCCATTAGAATAAGGAGCATTATCACAACACACAGAAAATGTGCACGATTAATCAGCTGATGCAATGCAATTTCTGTTGTGCATATAGAGTTTTGACATCACCAGAATGAAGAGGGCAACTTTTCTTCTGAGGGCAATCACGCACATATCCACTCTCAGCACTACTATTTTGCCCTGTAAGCCATTGGGGAAATGTATTCTGAAGAAATATCCTAGTGAAAAGATACCATTTGGGTGACTTGAACAATGCCAAGCTAATGGCAGAGAGGAACATCTGTGATGCTGATATGCAATGGTCAGTACCTGTTTAAGTTATGTTAATAAAGACTGCTTCAATTCAAGTAGTGTCTAACCATCACCATCAAGTGCCTCTTTGCCTGTAGTTTAATTAAATACTCATTCTTTGGTAGATTTCCTACTTACCAGTGATAAAACATCAGAACAATAATTGCTAATATCAGAAAATTTTGCAGAGGCAGGTGAGAGCTGCTTCTCTTTTTTAATGGTTCAGTGAGTCCACAGAGGTCTTATTTTTGTTCATCAGGGACAGTAAATTATTAACATAAAGCATGGCAGAAGAGGTGGACAGATCTTCCAGAAAATAGGCTTTGAAAACGAGCTGAACTGAACCCTCTTTTCTTTACATAAATTCTCACTCAGTAAACGTGTGACGTGTGTGACGTGTTTAAACAAAACACCATGAGTTTGCAGTCACAAGCAAACCTCTTCATCAGGGAGTGTAGTGATAGGACAAAGATGTTCAAATAGGTTCAGACTGAAACAGGAGAAGTTCAGGTTAAATATAAGGAAGAAGTTTGCTGTGAGGGTGCTGAGGCACTTGCAGAGGGTGCCCAGAGAAGCTGTGGAGGTTCCATCCTTGGAAGTGTTCTAGGCCAGGTTGGAAGGGGTTTGAAGCAACCTGCTCTAGTGGAAGGTGTCCCTGCCTGTGGCAGGGGCTTGGAACTCGATGAGCTTTATGGTCCCTTCCAATCCAGACCATTCTATGATTCTACGAATAACAGCAAGTTGCCCAATTTCTACAGCCACTGTCACAAATGCTCTTATACCTGTGGAAGGAGGGCCAAACAGAGACCTTGTGAAAGCAGCAGCGTGGGCCCCTGCTGAAGGTGCTCAGGTGAAAGCAAATCCAGCCTTCCACTTAAACCTTTGGATGCCTTTACAATCCAAACTAAAAGCTGTAGATGCGTACCTGTAAAGCCAGGAGAGAGAAGAGCCTCCCCTCCCTCTTGCTCCCCCTCAAAGTCTCCCTTATCAGGAATAGTATTTTTATGGCTTCCCAGCCCTAATAGCAACAGGCAGAGGAGATAACGATGGTAGGAAGCTGTAGGGAGGCAAAGATGAGCATAGTCCAGTCTGTGTTCCACTTAATTTCTAACTGTGTATGCCAAGTGAACAGCTCCATCCATCCAGATACTTTCCATTCATCCAGACACCTTCCATCCATCCAGACTCTGTGACACACCACTCTGACTGTAAAATATATCTGGACTTGATTTGGACTTAGCTGGACATGGTGTGCGTGGATGGAGATAGAACCTGTTTCACTCACCTTTCTTGTAGCTCCTGTGGACAAAAAGAGAAGACTGAAGCTCTTCCCTCTCCACACACGCTTTTCTTTTTCAGTTATTATTTTTAATAACAACAATATTAATTTTTTTAAGGTAGACTCTAAGGTCTACCTTAGACCTCAGAGCCAGCTGTGAACACAAATGCTAAGCAGGCAGGGCTGGCCACCTGCAGCAGGACCTGTTCTGCCTTCTCAGGCAGCATAAGCCTTGCTCCATTGGGAAAAGGGAAACCCCCTCCTTAACCAATATGGGGATACCTGTGAAATGAACCCCATGCAGCAAGTTGTCTGTCGTGGATCCTCTGTGCATCTAGCATCAGCCTTTTGTTGCCTCGTGTGAGCCAGCATGCAGGTAGCTGCTAGGAGCTTTGTAAAACACTGTGTATAGGGTTGCACAAAGCAGATTAGAAAGTAGCTTCTTGCTCATACTTAGCTGTGTTGAGTTCTGCTAGCAGTAGTAGAAAAAAGCCATCAGACTGATTTTAGTTGGAAAAGCCAAGAACCTGCCCATGCTTCTGCAGGGAGCACATCTATTGACTAAGTAGGTCAATGTTAGTAGGGACTCTCTAAGAGCAGAAATTAATATGGAGGCCTTTGGAGAATTTAGCAAATCCATTTGTCCCCTTTTTTATTCATATCCCCACAAAATTGACAGTAGCCTTGCATGGTAATTCAGCACTGGAAAGGTACTAGATATTCTTTCTTTCATATAAAGGGACTTAATTTTAGCCAAAGGATTATTTTTGCTAATTAGTTCTGAAACTGATTCACTTCTGACAAGTACTTTCTCTTTTGGGAATCAACGGGCAGTCTGGAAGTGGTGCTACATCATGCTGCATGGGCTTCTACGGGACTCGGAAAGGTCCACAAAAGAAAATGCAGCTGGCTGCATATCATGGCTGGCCTGGTTATGGGCACCTCTTGTTCATACATCAGTGAAGTATAAATAACCTTGTCATGATTGAAAATATGAGAGCGTCTTCCATCTCATAAAATTGGGAAGAGGGAATAGTTTTGTGTAGTTATTGATTTCCAGCTGCTTAATTAGTGTTTACAATATCTCTGCTTGAAAATGGCCATGTGCATTTCATTCCCTACTTGCTTGTTTAATTTAATTTAATCAATTGTTACACACCTGTTTCCACTTACTTAAAACAAGCATTATCTGCAGCATAACAAATATGAAGCAATGTTAAAAGTAATTAATCTTTATCCTTGAAATGCTTCTCTTGGAGCTGTATAATTAAGAACCCTCTCTATTAAAACAGTCTCAAGTTGATGTCTTAAACCACTCATAGACACTCAACTTTTCAAGCAGCACAGGCGGATTTGAACATAGAAGCACAGAAAAGAGAAGCAAGAACACTCCTAGAACATTTCACAGGAAATTGCAAACCCACCTTTTCTTTCACTGAAAGCTGATGCTCCATTAATGAATGCTGGGAAGAGACAGCTTCAGAGGACAGTAAAAGCAGGTATTTCTTAAGCTATAGCAAAGAGAGATGGAAATATTCCCATTTTATTTTACCATGGGCCATATCCCCAAGCACTTATAGTACTATATGCTACTCGTTTTCCAAATGGGACACAGAATGACAGAGCCAGATACGTTCCTAGACCTCCCGCCTGCTTATAGGGAAATCTTGAATGAGGCCCAAAACCATAAGGCAATTAAAAGATACCACACACACTTTTCTTTTCCTGTTTTTCCTCCATTTAATGATTTCTGAGTTCTTGCTGGTGCCAAGCATGCTGCCCAGAAGTCAGGCAGAGCCAAGGCATGGGCCCCAAACACCATTTGCCTTCTGCTGCCCTGGGTTGTAGCACGGCTCTCCCGCAACTTCCCCAGGTGGGCTAGTGGGCTTTTGAAAGCAGTTTATAGACTCCCCTTTCTCCTCTGGAAAGCATAACCACTAGCAAACACTAAAAAGCAACATAAGCCAGAGTTTCACATACACACTGTTAGATGATAAACTAAACCAGCAACACAGGATTAGCACCTGAGAAGCCCTGTGCTTCACATAGCACCCAAGTATCTCCAAATATCTTAGACTCTTGGGGCTCCTACCTGACTTCCTCTGAGACTTTTATCCTCTTTCCTAGTATGAGCTGAAGAAAGTAACTTATTTACTCATCCAAAGGGCTTCACAGTACCCTGGCTGGATCACCACTTCCCACGAAAGGATAAAGTCCTAAAGACCCCAAATTAAAGTGAGGATTTAAAATAAATAAATAACTATTTTTTTCCAAGTTTGCATTCCTTATTCCTTTCTTTCAATGTCTGGAAATCCCCAGTGAGTCTGACATAAGTCCCTAACTCATCTGGTTTCTACAGAACAAAGTGTTGCCAGATGACAGCTCACGCTTCACTGACGATGTTCTGTCATGTATTGGTGCTAACTATGGATCAGTGTCTGTCTCTACAGCCTTTTTAATAGGTACTTTATTATTTTGACACATTTCCTTCCCTCTTGTTAATCTAGGGATTAGCAGTGACACGTCTAAATTCATGCTTAACTATGTTAACATTATCCCTCTTGTATTGAGGGAAAGCACTCGCACTGCTAGCTGCCTAGCAGAAGACCAGCATACTCTGCCTTAAATATTCCCATGGAGACTCTCTGAGGTTGTCTTTGTGGGCTCTAAAGCTTTACCTGATTTACATTTACAGGTTGGCTGCAATACAGAGCACAAAAAACAAGACTGAATCTGAGAGGATAAGATATAAAAAAGCCAGCGGATCTCCCATAGCAGAAGTGAAGAATAAAAAGAGTAAAGAAGGAGTAAAACTATAAACCAAGGGGGAAACAGTAACAGAAAAGCATCTGCACAGTCATACAGTGCAGGAGGAGAATCATTCATTCATCTGCTAATCCTAGCCAGCATCTGCAAACTGATTCTGCCCGGATGCTTTGCTGATGTCCATCCCTTTTCTTCACCATGGATAGCTTCCTACTAACCAGAAGCTTCATCAGTTGGTCAAGTGTCCCTTCTCCGGCTTTTGTGGCTGCAGAGGACATATGAGGAGAGCAGCCTTACAAAAGTGGCCAGGCTCTTTCTGAAAAAGATATTTCCCAGTTTCCCTGTCAAAGACACTGTCTTGTCAGAGGTGGTCTCATGTTCTCAGCCACTGTGTGCTATACTGAGGACTTGGATAGCATTAAACTGACTGTTCTGTGCTTTCTCTCAATCTGACTGCGGTCTCTAACTCTTTTGCTAGTCTGTGACCCTGAAGTGCTCATAAGCGTTCTTGGAAAAAGCGATAAGTGAATTTACTTCCCCAGGTTTCTGAGTGGGTGCTAAGTCATCTTACTTATTTCTGAAAGAGCTCTATGTATTGGACTAATACCTTTAGGCTACATTTAAACAGATGGATCTACCTATAGATGAACTTCCACTTCACCTCTCCTTTATCTAGTTTCTGGTCTATCATCCCACATCTCTCCTCTTCATTATACTTGCTCTAGTGTTGCTCTTTCTTAATTTCTTTCTATGTCTGCCCCTTCTTTCAAGCCTTCCCTGTCCCATCCGTAGCTACGACATTTCACCCATGCTGCTCACGAGCCCCTTTGCTCATCTCCTGCCTGGGTGGTAGTCAGCCCAGCTGCTGCATTTATTGGCATCAATTGCTTCCTGCTGCCTGTCTCTGAGGATGGGCTTGCTCGGCAACAGCTGGATACAACCTGCTGACACCACCAGGCTATTTTATGGGCTCCTAGGATGAGATTTCTTTGGCACCAACTGCTCTGGATATTCCTGGACATCTCACTCTAGCTCTCCTGCACCCTCAGCCCCCTCCTCCCACTCACTCAGCAGAAAACGAAAGCCGAGAAAGGTACCTCTCACATTTGCCTGGCCTGGTTTGAGATGACTCAGGTGCCCTTGCTCCCACTTCTCACCTTGTTAAACGGGACAAGGATGTGAGGAGTCCAGGCTATCCTGCTTCCACAGTGCTCTGCTCTGCTTAGAGCAACCCTAGATCTGGAACAGCTCTCTTGATGTAATGAGAGTAACATTTTCTCATTATTGCTATTCCTTGTAGATCAAAAATTAAGGGCAGTGGAGCCCTTATGCAGGACATTACAGAAGCGTGACTGAGACACTTAGACCCTAGTTTTCAAGTAATTAGCTTTTGATTTTATTTCCCCTAAGTGGCTATAACTGTTTCTTACTCTCCATAAATTCTCTCTGCCAGTAGCTCCTAAAAACCTCTGGAAAGTCCAGTCAACCTTTAAAAAGCTAATTCATCAGCAAGGTAATACTGAACTACAGACTTTTTTCCCCCCACCCTCCTTGTTTCATAGTAGGCTTACAATAGCTTGACTTGTCTGTTGGAAAAGAAGCTCTGCTTGTGAATGGTGTATCTTATTGTACCCTCACAGACTGGGAGGCATCCTAAAGCAATTTGCCCAAAATTCATACAATGAAAATGAAATTGGATGAAGCATGGGAATGTAGAGATGAGTACAACAGCTTTCTTCACCACCCAGTATTTGAATCCTGGTCCTTTTCAGGACCCCTGGTAACCTGCCACCCTTGGCAGGTGCTTGTCCTACCTGAAGTGCCTCAAATAAACGCTTACTGCAGCCATTCCTGGTGGCAGCTGGCTAAGCAGAGAGCACAGAAGAGGAGGAATATCTTACTGTCTATGTATTTGCAGAAGCCTCTTGCAGGTGACAGGGCTAGACCTTGCCATAACATACGTGTGTTAACAGCTTCAGGTGAAGCCCTAAGGAGCTTTTACACTCCCTTAGCATAAGGGATGAGTTGGGGAAAAACTTCTTAGATACCTTAATCTCTTCTGCGTCCAGCCTCCTCACTACCTCCGTGACTGTCATTAACTAAAAGCCCCAATGTCCTAACAGGCTTCTTTAGTATTTTAAGGGGGGGCTGGGGGAGGAAATCAGGAAAAGGCTGCCTGTGTTCTGCATTATTTGTCATGGTAATAAATGTTTCCCGTATTAAGGTTGAATAGCCTCAGCGGGACACACCTGTGTCCCTCTTACTAGCTGTGATCTGTGCTAATTGAGTGAGTGATGCGCCCATTGAAAGACAATGGAAAAGAAAGAAATTAAGATGGATGAATTCAAAAGCACTTTTCCAGCGAGGTGAGAACAGTGTTGTTTCACATTCGTTTAATTCCTGGAAGTCTGAGATGTTCTGATCCTGAATTTTGCCATTTGATAACAAAATTGCCTTTTTGTTCAAGCCTCTTTACCCATATCAATTTCTAAAGGGAAGATCAAAACCTTGTTTCTGGAGCAGAGGCAGTTAAAACAGTCACCAGCCTTATAAACTGACATCGCAGCTGTTTCTTAAGTAGCAATGGGTCTTAATGAAAGGCTGCTCATAAAATTATTATCACAGCAGCAAGTAGAGGTCCCAACTGATATTAGGCCCCTATTGTGCCAGGCACCGTATGAACACATTAGGAGAGAATAACTTCTCTGCGAGGAAATTTAAACCTCATTAGATAAGACAGAAAGAAGCTGTGCCAGGAATAAAGGTCCCCACGGGGTAAAGAAAAAGGTCCAGATCACAGGGAAAGCACACATGGCAGGGCTAGGGCAAAGATGCTGGATTCCTGTCACCTGGCCTCACAGGTAGCCCTAAAAGAGGAAGCTGGTCATGTCTCCCAGCTCAGGACCAATTTATTTCTATTGCTTGAGGCCAAGATTTGAGATTTTGCTTTCTCCCCAAACACAATTTGTAGTCTTGCACAGCGAAAACCCTGGTCCTGACCTGGGGCACTTCATCACCATGCACTGGGATGCATTACAGAGGCAGTGCACCCAGAGCTGGACTCTGCACCCAGCAGACCAGCACTACATTTCAAGCAGCCTTGCCCATGTTATTAGGCTGTCACGGCCCCTCTCCTGAGCCCTGCCTCCTTCTAAACTTGTGTCAAATCTTCTTTGGGCTTGAAGTTGGAAGGGTCTGAACTCCCAAGATAGTACTTTTCTTGGAGTCTGTTGGCAGCATTGACAATTAGGCAACTGATGCATTAACATGCCAGAGAGGCTCTGATGTTTATTCATGTGCTGCTCTCGAGGGTTTATTGAATTGATGCCTGGTAAAGCAACTAATGGGAGCCCTTGGCAGGGTACCTTAGATGGATTTCCTTATTATCTCTCTAGATTTTATACTCTCTAGCAAAATCAATATTCAAGCTGGTGCACAGTGCAGCCTCTTTTAGCTTCAGGGTTTAAAGATTTATGGGGCATCAGGGAAAACCAATGAAGGCAAATGACGATGACAGAAGAAGTAAAATCCAAGTGATACAAAAGGGTAAGCAAAAGCAATCATTAGGTTTTGAATTTTCTATCTTCACTAAGGAACCATTTTTTAATTGACCCTCCCCTGCTCACCTCCCTTCTACCCCAGTGAGGCTGCATGTTGCCTGTGCACTCCAGAAGGTGTGATCCGGGCACAGCAAATGCTGAGCATTTAACAGGGAGCTACAAGGATTTCAGGTGGCAGTTTTAGCTTTCTGCAGGTAGGAAGAGATGCTGAAAAAGCACCAGAGAGCAGGGAGGGGAACAACTGCTGTAACATACCTACACATCCTATGTATCTTACCCCTTTTCATAGCAAGTCTGATCTATACTGCATGGACCTTTGTGAGGCCTCGACTGTTCTGTGAAGCAGAGCCAGTGTTTCTACATAGGTCAGTTTTGAAGAGCTGAATAGGGAGGAAAACAGCCTTTTGCTCAAATACTTGCATTTCTTTTCCTTTTTTTTTCCCCCTTTTTCCTTTTTTTTTTTTTCCCCTTTTCCTTTTTCTCCTTTTTCTGTCAGAAGTCCTTCAGTGTCACAGGATCAGTTCTCTTCACATTCCAAACTTGCAAACTGCCTTGTCCTAATGCTTTCTGAAAGTAATGTAGTCCCCTGCACCCCCAAGATAAAACCTGCTGCCTTGTGAGCCTGCAAGCTGATTTTTATGGTTCTAGCTAGCTAGAGCAATTATGAGACTCAATCAGATATGTTAGTATTTCATTAATTCTGTGGAGTTATCATTAAGATTCCCACCATATTTGCTTATGACTGCCCTAAAGGGAAAGAAATGATAGCATCTAAAAGATTGGTAGCACTGTGAGGTTAAGTGAGTATACAGCTGGCTGTCAGCAGTGCTACCTCTGGACCTTCCCGATCACAAAATTACTGCCTGTTTTCTTTTCTCTCCTATCTTCAACAACAGCATTATGAGGCTTTGCCCAGTCACCCTTGTATCATGCTTGGAGGAGTTATGAAGTGAAACATCACTCATTGTGCTCTAGGGTAAGTCAGAAGATTTTTCCCTTTCCCACTGCTTAGGATGTTTTTTATTGTACAGGGTTACAGCTTAACTGTTAAAACAACACTGGGAGCCTGAAAGGTCATCTAGCTATAAATGCAAACAAGTTCACAGTAACAATATTTGTGTGTGTCTGAGTGTTGCATAGGGCACAACCCTATCCCATCTGTGGCTTGCATGAACTGATTTTAGAATTAAATTGAAATGAGGAATTGGACTGTACATGCCAGGCTAGAGACCATTCAAAGTTGTTAGCAGGAGTCAGATTCAGTCCTGGTCGAGAATGCAAATGGTAGACTTCAAATGACACCAGAGGTCCTGTATGATCTTCCTAACCAAGAACAGTCTCCGCCTGTCAATGTCATCTTCAGGACACATGGACATAAGGCAGGCAGCCAGTGGTTGCAGCATCACATACCTACAGAGCTTTTACACATCAAGCTGCACTTGCAAAAAACATCTTGTTTCATGGGAAGAATCGTAGCCATGGTGTGGCTGAGGCAAGGAAGCTTCTTTGTCATCCTTTCTTCCGGAAGACCTTCAGCACTGGCATCATTGTGTGTCATTCAACCATACTTTTTACTTGCCTTCCTCCACAAACTGAAGTACATCTGCAAGCACAGTTTATAAGCCAGTGGAAAGAGTAAATATTAAGCCCTATTTATTGCTTGTTCCTCCAAAGCTAAGGTGAAGGATGTTTTGATCCAGTTTTCATGCTGCTTGAAGGTACTGTCACAATCACAAGTCTTGACATACAAACTCTGAAACACTTGGTACGAGGAAGTGGTGAACAAATCCCATGCGGGGTCTCAAGGAAGGGGCAAATTTCAACCAGCAAAATTCATGGCCCAGCAGGCTGGGGAGGATCCTGTCAGTTGCTATGTTATGTACCTCTCCCCCAATCATTTTATTACCTTGAACATCTGCAGAAACGTGGAGGTGCAGGGAGCCTTGAGGCTGCTCAGCATGCTTGACTCCATTTTCTCCTTAAACATGTGCAAATGCTACCTCTATTTGCACCTTTGCAGAGCTGTGATTTGCAATACTGAAGCCTAAATGACACCTAAGATCCCTCCAGAGCATTAAATAAACAAGCTAGTAGGACATCTCACAGTCTGGGAAGTGCTAAACTGAAAGCAGTAGTACAAACTACACTGCTTTGAAAATGAACCAGTTGAATTTCTTTGCTGTGATCCAAACTGAGAGGTCTTTTGTTGTGGCTTTTTCTGTGTGAATCCAGGCTCTGTGTGCTCCCAGTAAATGGAACCAGGATTCTGATTCAAGGCTTCTAACATAGAAAATCCGGTGTTTCTCATCGCATTTAGGTTTCAATTGGATTTATGCAAAGCAAATATGAAGAGGACAGCCAGGAGACTACTCACAGTAATATTGTGGCAGAGCGGGAGTTTAATATGTGTCTTGTCAGTGAGCTTCTGATTTGATACTAACAGCAGATACAAACTTCACAAAATTAGTGAGAGGAAATTAGTAACAAGTTAAAAGTTAGAACTTGATTAGGACTATACAAGGTAGTGTGGTCTTGAGGATTAATATTGGTTGAAGGACGGTGTTAGGTAACTGGCTATAAGGAGAATGTATTTCTAGTGGTATCTCTGGGGCTGTCTGCAAGCTCTGGAGCTTATTCTTAAAAATAAGCCTTCTCCTCTTCCTTCTAAACAACTTTTCAGAGAACAGCCCTATCCCATGTGGTTGCAATTGGGCACAGAGTAGGTTTCACAGTCACGGAATAGCAAAATACATAGTGCTTCTCTTCTAAAACTCCTTTTAAAATACCTGCTTTTCTGGCCAGTCATCTCCTTGCAAATGAACCTGCTGTGATCAGAACATTCTATAATGCAATGTTTGGTTCCTTTGTTTCTGAGATATACCACGCATTTCAGGAAAATTATCACATTTACTAGAAACAAAATCCATAATTCTGTCCTCCATCAGTCTTTTCCTTCTGCTGAATCATTACCTAAAGAATTTTGGAAAGATTTCTTCAACTGGAAAAAAAAAAAAGCAAAGAAGTGTCAGTAAGGCTAGTCTTAAAAGGAAATGGGTGCAAAAGTTTACAAAAGATGATCTCAAACATTTAAATTCCTTGTTCCTCATTGTCTAGGGCTCTCTTTGAATTCTGTGCTGAAGAACTAGATTCTGCTTGACAATATCAGTGGTAATATTAAAATAAATCAATGAAGTATTATAAGACTATAATAAAGAGTATCCCCTCCCACAGTGTTTACATGAAGTTTCTTCAGAATTTAACCCTTATTGTTAAATTAAGAGAATTGATTAATCTTTCAAAAATCCTTTAAGGAATGTTTAGGTGGAAGAGACCACTAAATCATAAGACAGCTATCTAAGAGATTTTTGAGGCATATTTTATATTACAAAAGGCAGGCAAACAATTTGTTATGGTTACATAGTGAGATCAGAGCAGTCAGAAACGCTGACTTTGAATTTCTCCAGAAAAACAACAAATCTTCCAGTTCACTGCCTTTACTGCCCTTGTAAAACTGGATAATTGTCTCTGCAATCTGAAGCCATAAATTACTGATTTCACGTGCTAGAAGAGGGTTGGATGTACTAATTAGTCAAACAGTTGCATTCAAAATCCAAGCAAGCCAAATATCATCCACATATTTATATGTTCTTCTCTCTAAAGAATCTAGATCATTGCCAGAGCTTTCTGAGAAATGTCAAGGCAGGTCCAGTTCCAGTTCTGCCTGTGTTGCCTATAGAGACTGAAAGTGCCCTGAAACACGGGCTCCATCTCTTTAGATGAATGCACAGCGCAGCAGGAAAGGGTCCTGATCTAGGCTGTGGCAATGAGACACAGAATAGTAAAACTGCATTGCAGATCAGTGATCTCTTCCAATTAAAACCCTGAGAGTGAGCCTGAAACACCTCCGTACATTGTGCACAAATGCCTTAAAGTCCACTTTTGCTTGGGGAGTTCCTTTTATTTCCTTCTCATTGGTAGAGAGCTCCTGTGGGGCAGACTTGACTGAATTTGACTCAGGCATTGTCCTGGTGGGAAACTGTATTGGGGGTGCCTCCAGCTGTGGGGCAGATAGTGAGCCTGTTGCTGTTGTGGCTTTGCTACGAACTCTTGGGAACACCATTTTTGAGCACCCACTTTGAGGATGCTCAGTGTCAGCAGCATCTGGAAACATTTGTTTATTCTGGACTTTTCCTTCTCCCTTCCAATCAGAGAGTCCGAGCTCAGAAAACAGATGGGATTGTTCTGCTAGTAATTGGTCCAGCTGCTGCAGAGAAAATAGAAGGAAAAGCATATTGCAGTAATAAAAATATAATAAAAGGAATCAAGCAGAATACACAAGAGTCTATGAAGCATGCCTGCTTCTTCTGCTTTGTCCAAAGAAGACATGCAATATCTGGCAAATGAGATGTTGCCATAAAGAGGAAGAGAAAAGCCTAAAGGACATTTAATTCAAACCGATAGACCTAGTTCCCTAATGGAAAATCTGCAAATGGACTTCAGTCTGTGGCCATTGCAATCTTGACCCTCTAACCTAAGCTCGTCAGGGAAGAATTAAAGACAAGTCCCTTGACCATCATTTCTTTACCTCCTTATTGACCAGAGCGCCAGACCAGAAAAGAACCAGACTGGTAATTGTTTCTCAATGATTATGCAGGCTGACTGCCTGTCACCTTACTCTACCAACCAAGAACAGAGCAGGATACAGACACTTCTGTAAGTATTGTCACTTCTCCTGGGTAGTTGAGCTCAAGCACTGTAGCCAAGCAGAAAGAGGATCAAAGACATAAGCTGAAGTCTGTTATTGGAAAGCCTGCTCTTTTTTGGCAGTGAAAGGGCTGCTCAGCTGTACCTCAGAGTCAGCACTTTGAACAATGAATAGCAGGACAGACTTTAAACTGTCTCCTCACAACCGAGAGCAGTGGCTTTAAACTCTCTCCTCACAACCCAGAGCAGTGGCTTGTTCAACATACCATAAGGATGCTCTCCCTGACCTGGCAAGCTTGATCCCTCAGCTGAAATTCCAGCTCTGCAACCTCCTGACGAACAGCTCGCCGTAAGAGTTGCAGGTGTCTGGCTTCCTCCCTGCAGGAACAGGAGTGAAAACACACTTGAGTGAGCAGTGAACAACCTCTTCTTCAGCTCCAACATAATGCCTGTATCTCCTTCCATTGCAGCCTTGTTTTTACCCATGATCACAGGATATCTTCCAAAGCAATAAATAACAGCCCTTCTCTGCTAGACTCTCATTTCTTTGATTATCTCAGTTGCAAGATAAAACATGCTGTAGCTGCAGAGCCAGCTTGAGTCTGGGCAGGTTTATCACTTCTGATTTATCACCAGCATGAATACTGCATAAATGTCCTACTTTCAGGCAGCAGAGACTGGAAGCCCCTTGTGACTTCTTGTGAACCTGAGGCTTATTGGTAATCACTGTGAACTTGGGCTGAGTCCATGAAGAGCTTGTTCAAGTTTTCCTCCATTGCCCCTGCATTGTTTATCAGCACTAAATACATGGCCTAAAGGGACTAATTTGTCAGAAATCATCCCCATTTCCTTCCCTGGGACACCAAGCTCCAGCTGACTGAGAACTGTTCCTGTGTTACTATTGCTGTTAAAACATTTCCATGCTAAAAAACTAGCCTACATCTATGGAGCAATCTTCCCTTTCAGGATCCTTATATTTAAGAGCCTTGAACAATGCAGATAGAAGCTCACTATCCTCTGAGCAAAACCCACATCACAATAGATTTCCAATTGCTGGATGCCCACAGCTGCACCTCTCGGACCAGAAGTGCTGTGGTACCACAAGCGACCAATCATGTTGCATGCACCCGTGGGCTCTTGTTGATGCTAGTTTTGGATTTAGTGTGTTGGGCTGCCATTACCTTCCTTCATCTGGCATAGCACTGGAAAACAGTGCCTGCTGTTCAGTCAGGTGCTGTTCAATCTCATCCAGCTTCTCCTGGAAGTGCTGGCAGGAGCTCTTCATCACTTCTATCTCATTGACGGTACACTACACAAGAAAGCAAGAAGACATCCCACTTTACTTCCTTTCTTTGAGCACTTCCATGTTGAGTGCATTTGAAGCTGACGGCCAAAACCTTATGGATCCTCCTCTTACCTGCACAACAGGGACTCTGTGAGTATCTGCCATGGAAGTCTGGCACTTCAAGTGAGTTTATTCTGGGTGCACCACTCACATCTGTGTCACCACCTTTTCCCCTAAAGCATGTAGGATCAAGTCCTGGCACTACCTGAGAATTTCCTTTTTGCCATTGAAGGGGAAAAGGACTTTGATCAAAGATCTGATGCAATGTGCCAAAAATCTGATGTTATCGGCCTGTTGTCAGACATTATATTTGAACAGGATGAGTTGTTATGGATTAATGATATGCTAAATTACTGCCCACTGGACTGTTTTTAAAAAGCAAAAGAGGGAGAAGGGGAGAGAAGGAAGTTAAATACAAACTATGAGAAGGAAAAGAGTCTTTCATGATGGGTTCTGCCAAGCGTTACATTGGTAATTTCTAATCTATTACCAGTTACGAACCTAAAATTAGATTCATCTAACCAAGTGCAGATATTTACTACAGCAACTTATTTGCAGGTGCTGCAACTGAGCAATTGTTCTGATCCAGAAGTAGACATCTCTAATAGGTCAGAGGATCTCTCCCATAAATATAACCATTACTCTTCATTGAGAAAAAGGTTATCTAGTATGTCTGATCATCTACATCCACCCTGATGCAACTATCTACACTAGGAATGTCTCAGTGCAGGGGAGATAAATGACCAGGAATGGCACTTGAAAAAGTATAAGCAGATTTGTAAGCTACTACATTGAAGCACAGGACTAATACAATGATAGCAGCCCATCAGAATAAAGCTGGAGACCATCAGTGTCTGAGTTTCTAGCCACACGGAAACTTTTGCTCGACTTTTCACACCTTGTCCAGGTCAGCAATGCAGACAGGGAGAATAAAGGATAAGAAAAATTAGAAAGATGGACAGAAAGAAGTAAAACACCAAAATGAATGTGGAGCTAAGCAGGGACACATTAAACTGTCCATTTCTAGAAGTATTCTTGATCATGGCCAGAACTCTGCAATATTGCTACAACCACAGCATAGCTACTGCTGGTATTACCAAGCACTGACTTACCACTGTAATCAACTACAGATTTCAGATTGCAGACAGCATCCAACTGATTTGGGAGGCAATACTGTCTGCCTTCCGAAAGCATGCTCCCTTTATTGTGCTGAAAGTGCTTGAAGTGCAAGAAGGTGTTTGCATGTTGCCATCTTAGCAAATTTTGGTCTCTAGTAAGCCATAGGAAGACAATGCATGACCTGCAATCCATTACTGACCACTGTAACTGATAGAGAAAAAGAGGCATGTTTGCAAAGCATAGAAATGCCTAGTCTCTTTGGATTCCTGCAATCATATCCTTTGATGACATCTGCGTTTGTGCTGGAATGTCTCCCTCAGTTCCAGCAAAAACTGAAACATGCTGAAGCCCTCCCTGCTAGGGGACCAGCTTCAACCAGAGGGCTAAAGCTGCTCCCCATGCATTTGAAAAACCTCAGTCTCCATTTCAATGAAGGTGCTATGTACACACACTCCTGACATGAGTGACCCAGAATAAACCATCCCATAGCAGCAAATGAAAAAGTCTTGGCCCAACAGCCATGGGTTTGCACCAGAAGGGGCTACTTGGAGACTAATAGTAGTTTGATACGGCCAGTTGTGTGACTGCAGCAAAGGTGAGCTTTCCTAGGTGTCTGCTCCATGTGGAGCACAACTGTAGCTCATAATGCTGCAGATCAGGGCAACAGTCACACCCCTGCGAGGCAGTTTGGTGTGTTAATGAGCACCTGCAGGCTGAATATTAGCTGATTGTCCATTTTCCTCCTCCCCAAATGTTAATCTTGATCCTCAAACAGTTTTCTTGTTCCTAGATGGAAGTGTGCGGGGTGCAAATGAGCAGTGTCCACAATCTAATCACGGTACAAAGTCATGCTAGACCTTATAGATGAGGTACAGGCAGCTCCCCTGGCACTGACTTTTTGGGTATATCGCAGTGCACAAGTTCACATGGATTCATTCAGAGTTCACACTCTGCAGGGATGGAAGGGGGATTAACTGTTCTAGAGCTACTCTCATGCAAGACCTTTTTCAAAGTAATGCGCATGTAAGCAGGTTAAGTCTACTCTCCAGCAGTTGCTCTGTGGTGGTTGCATTCCCCGTGCATGCCTTTGGTAAAGGGGATGTAACCTGAGCAAACTTGTCTCAGTAAAAGATGTAGAAACTACCTCATCTATAATGCAAAGTAGGCACGTTACTCGGCAGTGACTAATAGTCAGTAAATTCACTCACATATTGCACAGCGACTTGGATGTGAAGCCATATTCCTAAGAACAGATCATAGAATCACAGACGACTAAATTGGAAGGGACCTTAAAGCTCATCTAGTCCCAACCCGCCCTCTGTACTTCCGCCAGACCAGGCTGGATAACAGTACAGTGAAAAGTCTGCTCCTCCAGCATTCCCTGTCCACAGACTAGAGAAGACAAATCACCATTAGCCCCCACTAGAAGGCTGTTGAAACGGTAATAAATGAGAAAAAGTTTCTCAGCCCAGCATAAGGTACTGACTCAGTGCCATCTTGTGGCAATAGCGAGACAGCTGACAAAAGGCGTACTTTGCAATATACTGTTCAAAGACATTGCAGGATGATATAGTCAATGATGCAGAAGCGTAAAATTCATCAATTTAAATTTCTGAAACTTTTCTGTAATAATTTTCTTCCCCAACTTGTAGAGCAGTTCAAGTTTCGTGTCCTTATGAAGAGCAAATAGAAGAGGAAAAATGGAAACGCCTACAAACTAGCAGGAGCTATGCTGCTTCTACCACGTTTTCCTGAGAATGCTAAGGCTACTTTTGACTTCCCTGCTTACTTTCTTCCACAAGACAGCCTGAGTCTTTCACAACTTTGGGGAATCCTCAGCAATTCTGAAGAGGAACTCACTTATCTTCCAGTTTCTCATTTGAGTTGTAAACTTTATCACCCAGCTCATAGTAACCGTTTTAAGATTGAACTGATGTACGTAATAAGTTACTAAAAGAGGCACAGCTGAAGACACACAGATACATTTGCCATTTTTACCCAGAAATGAGTGTTTCTTTCCTCATTCATTTTCCCAGTTACATTCCCAGGACATGTCTCACTAGAGAAGCAGGCATACCAGGAGAGGAAGGAAAAAGGCAGCTTGTACATATAGCTCATGTGTCAGCTATCCAAGTGCGTGAAGAAAGCTACTCACCGGAGCAGGGTTATGTGTTGCAGTGTCCTGCAGGAGCACCAATGTTTTCAAGAGGTGCAGCTCAGCAGTGGCATAGTTTGAGCAGCAGTCCACAGGGCACTGGGGAGAAACAGCCACGGGGAAGGTCCATGGGCAGCAGCCACGGCAACAGCAGCAGTGACTGCCCTGCACCCCCCTGGTGCCAGAGGCTTCACCCCCGCAGTGTAACCTGTATTTGCCACAAACAATGCTGTCAAGAGAGGCTGATTTTGTCAGAGGAGTATGGGGTGAACAAAGCTGTGGTGGGCACCTGGGTTTTCTGGCAGGGATGTCAGTTTGGCTGGAGGCTTCAGTGGTCTGTTTCATACCACCCTTCAAAGCCCCTAGGTCTGACTGTATGAGAGGAGCACCCTCAGAACAGTGCGCTAACATGTTGGAGAAGTCCATAGGATCTTCCCTAGCAAGGCACTCACCAAGAGGAGCATTCTGCCCTGTGCCCTTTGTTCTTGGAGTAAACTCCAGCCTTGAAGACATCTGAACAGTAACAGATTTCAGGGAAGCAGAAACCATTTCACCATTTTGGACAGCATCTCCTTGTTCTGATTTGTTAGCACCTAACATCTCCCCTGTGCTACCAGTCTCTTGATCTTCAGATGAACTTAATCCAGGCTCTTCTGCTAGGAAGGAGGGGTGCCTCTGTGATACTTGCAGAGAAGCCACACTGCTGCCACTCTGTAGTGCTGAGCCCCACTGCAGGGTTTCTGGGACTCTCATTTCGGGGGAGCATCTTGTATTTTTTGAATCACCATCCATTTTGCACAACTTCTGCCTGTTTGTCACTCTGTTTGCTGCAAACAGGGTATCATCTTTGCTGACGACTTCCGCATCCCACCATGGTCCTTTATCGTGTCCTGTACTGCCTCCATGAGCACCTTCATTACATGCAACTCCACTGTCCTTTTCAATACAGCACTTCTTATGTTCATCTTTACCACCAATTTTGTTCTCATTGATGACAGCAGGGATTAGATCACTCAATTCAGTGAAGGTTACATTCACCTTTTTGTGTCCTTGACTAAAATATAAATGACAATCAAATTTGGAGAAGCCAGGATCCCCTTCATCCTCACTATCATGCTGTAAACAAGGCCTCTGAACTTCTATGCACCTCTCTTTATCCAGTTGCTTTCTTTCAGTCTTCTCTTCTTTCTTGTCCTCGTCACATAACATTTCTTGGACAAAACTCTGTGGCTCAGCTTTACATGCTTGATATGTGCTGTTATCTGCAGTCAGCAGCAGATGAGTCTCTTCTCCCTGGTTGCTGCACATCTTCATTGATCCAGGTACTGCCAAAATGCTCTCACAATCTGTGATAAAGACCTTAGCAACACAATCATCTGCCTTTTGTTGAAAATCTTGATTTAGCATAGGAAAACCTCTCCTGTGTGACAGAGCTCTTTCTTGATTGTGGATATCAGAAATAAAATTAATCTTTCCTGACGAACAAGCATCCTGAAGGGGAAAAACCGAAACAAGACGAATTGAAATGCTACATTTGTTCTATCACACTGGTTTGCCTATCACTATTTTGCATTGGGCACCCCAAGACATCTTTAAATACATCTTAAATACTCAATGAACCAAAGAATCAAAGATTCTTGTAGTATTTCTTCCCTAACGGCTGTAGCCTCTAACCAATCTTGCATCAGTTTGGTTCACAAAGTTCTGACAAAGCTTCTCACCTTCTGAGGTTTTACAGGAGGTTCAATTTGTTTTCATGAAGCTTTCACAACTCTATGAATTTTTATGTATTTATTTGTTATTTGTGCCAGGGTTACTGAATTTCCACAGACCTACTGATGACTATTGCTCATCTCTTACTTGGAAACCTACAGGTTCTGGTAGCTCCTCCATGAACCCACTGCTATCTGACTGGCAGCTGCTTGTTCTTGTCACCATCACCTCTGCTGGGGAAAACAAAAGGATAACAAAAGTTAGAAAGATCGACAGAAAGCAGTACCACACCAAAATGAATGAGGAGCTCGGCAGAGCTGCTTTAAACTGTCCATTTTTAGAAGTATTCTTGATCCTGGTGAGAACTCTGCAATATTGCTACAACCGCAGCATGGCTACTGCTGATATTACTAGGTGTTGACTTACCAGTGTAGTCATCAACTACAGATTTCAGATTTCAATATATTCACACAACACACACAGTGTAAATAACTTATAAAGCAGCCAACTGCTTGTTTTGCTAAAAAATTTTGACTTCTGATTGTTAGAACCACCTCAGACCAAGTCTCATTCATATCTATGTAGTTTCGGTGGCTTAAACCAGGTGATTCCAGCAGGTAAAGAGATCTACCCCCACCTTTCCCTACACCAGAGTATCTCTACTTTGAGACACCATGTATCATCTGTGCCGATATTTGGTCTGAGGACAGTTCAAGGCCAGGCTGGACAGAGCCTTAGGTGGCATGGTTTAGTGAGAGGCATCCCTGCCCATGGCAGGGAGTTTGGAACTAGATGATCTTACAGTTCTTTTCCAACCCTAACTATTCGATGATTCTATGATTCTATGATGCAGGATTGCATGGCAAGACAAAAAGGGAAGAGGAAGGTATTCTAGGTTTACTAATCTAGTTTTCTAATCTAGCACCCACAACATCTGGCTAAATCAATTCTTACCCTAACTTTTGCAATTAGATAAATTACACACCAGTAACTGGTTGATTTAATGAATAAAAGGCAATCCTTTTTAAAAATACAAATGCTTGAAAGTAAGCCCTCAGTTATTCGGTACATCGTGATCCCTCTCCGTCCTTGGATAACTTCCTCTTTCAGGTAACTTTCATCCTCAGATAATGCCCTCATTCTCAGATAGCTGGCAAAAAAACAGAAGTAGAGTTGGGGGAGCAGGCTGAGGGGAAGGGAAAGGATGGAGACAGACAATCTGGATACACTTCCTTTGTTGTCCCTTGCATATATAACCACTACTGGACACTAGGGCTTTTTATCTTCTAGATATATCTGTGGAAAATGACAATTCACCAAACAGTTCTGAGACCTGAGTTATTAATTCCCATTTGTGTGAATCGGAAAATGCAAAAATCTGCAGTCTACAAATTATATTTTCACACATTAACTGACTATGTTCTAATTAAATGTATCTTGGACATCAGTTAATGAAAATCACACAATCTATTTGTAGGCAGCAACTGTAAAATCAAAAGCAGCTATCATTTTATGGTTTTGAAATTAATTACTTGCATTGTTAGTCCTGGTATCATCTTCAGCACACCAGCCAGTCAGTCACTTTCTTATTTTGGATGAGAAATATGTGGTTACCATTTCACACGTTACAAAATCTACAGTGATGCTGCTGAAAATTGCCTGGTTTTGTGGGTGGTCTCAAAACTCATCCTTGCAGTTTCCCACAAACAACATCATGGTCCAGCTTCTCCCCAAGGGAGGCTGCTCTACACATTCTCGAAACTTTTTTTAAAGCTGTTTCAATTACCCTTTGCATCGCTGCCAGCTGTTGCTTCCAGAGTGTTGGTCTGGCCTAGAGTTTCCCATACATAAAAATGAAGAAAGGCTTAAGAAAAGATTTGAAAAGCTGAAATGCTTCAGCTGCTGCAGTTCCAACCAACCTGAAACACAAACTATTTGCATTTCAAGTACTCAAAATCCTACAACCCTAACAACTGACTTCAGGCTTTAAAGTTTGCAGTTAGACCACATAATCTGCTTGCCTAGTGTTTTAAGGTGCCTGTTTTTCTCCTTAGGTGTGCAGGATACCAAAGTAGCTGGCATGCCACATGTAGGTGAAAACCCTGTAGCTTTTGATGGAAGAGTAAATGCAGCTAGTACTTATTTCTGTAGCCAGGTTTGACCCTTTTGTTAAGCTAAATGTGATGCATCTGTTCCAACAACAGTGCAACCTTCCTACCTACATTTACATTCATGCACTTCCAAAAACATGTGACAGTGGACTAAAGGCTGATATTTAGGTACAAGGTGGGACATTAAAGACTGGATAAAATGTCTGCATATCAAGTTAATATCACTGCAGCTAGGCTACAGAAAGACCCCCATATATCTCCATGGACTTATGCGGGAAGGAGGCATGATGTGTTCTTTGCTATCATGGCTCTCTTTGATTAAACATGCAAGGTATCTAAATAAATCAAGGTTCAAAGCCCTCTGAAAGGCTGCCTGTGTATTTATTTTAAAATGGCAATATAATAGAACCTAATGGCCATTCTGAGCATAAATCCTGTTTCTAAAACTTCTTCTGTTAGCAAAATAGAAACTTATAGAAGTATAGTAGAAGGCAAACCATGTTAAGCACAGTTCACCTGTGCTTGTTACTGTGATTTCCTATCCTCAGACCAAGTAATAACCTTCAACTGCATTAGGCCTTAAATTTGCACCTACCTGCATTAGATATGTGATGACCTAATACTCATAGAGTAAAAGCTTAAATTCCACATACAGTCAGTGCAAAGAGATCTCTCTGAGGATCTGAGCTGCAGTTCTTTTCGAAATACATTCAGATGCCTAATTTAATCATTACATCCCACACAGACTTGCAAGATCCTACCCAGTATGCCAAGCTCTGTTGAAGGTAGGCAGGTGAGGATAAGTGGTTTTTGAAAGATGAGATGTTTCTCTGACTCTGTAACACTTTATTCGAGCCAGTCACAATTCCCTTGCTTTCAGTGGAAGCCTGAATTTTGAAGAAGACTCAGTAAAAATGAACACAGGCATCCAATTCAAGGTGGGTAAAAAGCTATGAAGAGGTTGCCAAAGCACTCCCACAAGGACTTCAAGCTGGAGAATGTGGCCCTGGGAGAGACGTGAAGCAGGGCTGCCCTGGGAAGGCAGGACAAAGTGCATGCTGGGGCTGTGCCCAAACCAGATTACACATGATAGCCTTTTCAGTTTGAGGCAGCTAGCTTTCAACCTATGTAAATATAGTTCGGTTTAATGTCTGTATACCAGAGCCAAGTAATATTTGCATAATGGCAGGCAGCATTTGCATAGTGGGGAAACTGTGTTTTGGGCGTGGAGTGGGCCAATCAATCACTTCATTTCCTCTTAGTGTCCCTGACAGCAGTTAAGTGACGATTCAAATTAGACCATGCCTGATGAGGAACTGAGTCTCCCTCTCTGAATTTTTCAGCAACATTAATTGCTTGCCAATGGTAACAGTCCAGTTTTTCTTGGCAGGCCCTACTCCCCAGTGAGGATACACGTAGCCCAAGTTTCTAGCAGGAGACTGACTCTTAGCAGGGTCCAAATCAGGTCTTTGCTACGTCTCCTAGGACAAATTCCTCTATCTAACAGGTATCTGAATGCCTAGACTGGATCCTGGTGGTGGCTTCTGCCAGAATAGACTAGCACCTAGAGCCCTTCCAGCAGTGGCCAAGGTCACTGCTTTTTCACAGCAATAATTCCTCATGTTTAAATGAACTAAAGCCTTTTAGCAAGTGGAATATTGTCCTAAAGAAGGGATACAAGTTGGGTGGGGGGGGGGGGGGGGGGGGGGGGGGCAGAAAAATTTACATAGTTTATTTTGATGTTTTTAGATGCTCTGACCTTTCTCTTTCAAATTAACTGCTTTTGGTTTGTTTTGTTTTCCTGAAGGCAACTTACTTTTTAATTTGAAGAATAGTGGGGGGGGAAAAAAGGTTTAAATCGCCTGAACATTAAGCAAAACATGTTTCTGTTTCTAGTCTACCCAAACTGCTTTTTTCCCCCGACCATTTGGTTCAACCACTGAACCAAAGTATCTATTATTCATGTAGCTCTATTCAGTTCTCTTGGTGTGTAGAGACACCCAAACCTGTAGAGATTCTGCAAATACATGCAGAGCATCACACCAAGGAAAGATAAAGTATGTTTGGAGAAGAAGTAAAGACACAAACCATATTCAACTATGAACTAAAAATTACAACTCTGAGCCCTGTGCGGAAAATACATCTGGCTATGCTGAAAAGAGGAAACCTGAGGATTGCCCCAGAAGATCTTGGTGAGGAAAACCTTGGCTCTTCGCCTTTCTGTGCTAATTGAACTGGGATAGTTTAGCTCCTGCATCCCATTTCTGTTCTGCCTGAATTTTAAATAAAAGTAGACTGGAGGAACTTACTAATCAGGTTTCTGCTTCATTTTGTATCATATAAGAAAGTACATGCCTTCCAAACCCCAAAGCTCCCACAGCTTTCCAGACCTTTACTTGATCAATCCAATTTCATTAAGAGACATTTTCTCTCCCCTTATTTGCATGCAGATACAGTGGCTCCCATTTTCAGCAGCCTTCACTGTAGAAACTTTCTGAAACTATCAGGCTCCTAGGTTTACCATTAATGAAACTATATTCCCTAATTAGTCATAAAATCAGTGCGAGGGTATAGTTCTGCATTCCTCTGATGACTCCACAGCTGGTTTTCTGTGGACTTGGCTGCAATCGACACAGCCTCTTTCTAGTTTCCAGCCTGGAGAATACTTGCAAACTGCAGAAGATACCATGAGAACTATTACACTGCTTGTAAATAATAACACATTTTCTTACATGTCTTTTGGATCACATTAACATTGATGAATGTACTTCAATATTTGTTTTTGACATCATTTGAATATGTGAGGAAGCACAGGCACAGAAACTTCAAAGGCAAGAGCATTTGTGCAAATATGAACTTTAAAATCACAAATGAAAATCTGGACTGCTCATCCTGTCACAGGAAAAAGCAGAATGGCCAATTGCAACCTAGCAACGCTGCTCAAATTTTAGATATTTTTAAATCTGCTACATACACAAGACTAAACAATGCACCGAAGCCTCAATTTAGTGAGATGCTTTGTAAAAGAAAAAGAAGCTTGAAGGACTTAGAATGTCTTTTCTGATTTGCCCTATTAGCAAAGGTATTTTGCAGTCTCTCTCACACTAAACTCTCAAGGCATTAACTTCATTACAGCTTAAACACTTGGGCTAAATTCAGCAAGGAAATCAGGTTCAGGCTTAAATCAATGTGCAGCATTCCCACACCCAGAGTTAAGTAGAGACACAAACATCTCACCGATTTTGCCTTAAGAAACACATCCATTCAATGGCGGTTGAATTTAATAGTAGTCAAATGCATTAAGAGATGTGGTGAATGAAGATCACACCATGTCCACAGGAGTGCCAGAACTGAAAAGATATTTTATTACATCCTGGCTGTATTGGGTTTTTGCTTCTCAAACACAGGCATCACATACTGGAAGTGCTTGGTCCACAAAACAGCTCTGCATTAGCTTAGCTCTAGTGGCAGCAAGTAGAAGATGTGAAGGTTCTGATTCTCCATCACAAAGCAAAAAAATCACGGATTTGTCTTACATGGCAAAAAGGGACTTCCAACAACACATTTTCAAGCAGTACTTCCAAACCAGAAATGGGCTTATTTGAGTAGTTAACTGGATCCATCTTATTTAGAGGTTTCACTCTTATCTCTGCCTGCTCTGCAAATTGGTAAATCCATAAGTTATCCTTACAACACTGCCTGACCTACAGCATCATACAAAATGATGTTTCAGGACAAGGCGCTATGCTCTAGAGGAATAGGTCAGCTGCATAGCGCAGTTACAGATGGTCCACTCCTATGATGGGGGAGCTGCTGCAGCTTACTCCCCTCTCCTGCTACTCAAATAGATACCACCAATTTTTAAGTATCACACTCCACAATATGACTATTAAGAACTGTTAAAACTCCACTGAAAGTACGTATTCTACATAAGCCTTTTTTTAGTGCTGTTACCCAGAACAGTGGACTTCCTGAAGCTCACTCAACCGGATGCACTGGAAGAAATTATTTTGTACAATTGTCAGCATTTGGTGGAAAGAAATGTTGCTATTCATATCAGTTCCCATGTAGGCGGAAAAACTTGAACCTATGTAAGTGTCCCCTAAAATCTGTTCATTCCCAGCAAACCATACTGTCTTCACTTAATCTAAGTAGTTCCCCCATAGGCAACTGCACTGTTTAGTGGCTATTGACTATGACCATAGTCATAGTACTTTTGTACTATTTACTTCTATACCACTGATATCGCAAACGGAAAATCTAAGTCTTTTTTTCTGTCCAACTTCTGTAACTTCAATCCACTTTCCACACTGCAGAAATGATGAACAAGCAAACTGAGGTGAGAAAGATCTACTTCATATTTATTTTCTACCCAAATCAATAAACGATTCTATAACCTGCACGTAAGAGAGATCAGCCCAGTCACACTGGAGGCTGGAGCAGGGCTGCAGCACTGACCCCTTTTCGCTCCACTGTTTCGTGACTTTTGTGCTGCATTTCAGGAGAACGATCACCAGATGGCAGCAGCACATAAACCACAAATCGTGTTTCCAGAGGAGCAGAAATGAGATAAACCATCTTATTAGAATAGTCATATTAATTGTAAAGCAAATAATACACCCCAAAACGCGCTAGATGCAGCAAAAGCTCCTATTCTTATTCAAAACCAAGTGTAGTTATTAAACTTGTCTACTCCCTGGCTCCCTTTGAATTGGAAGGGAATTTCATGCCAATCAACTTACGCAGTGTGACTGAGTGAAAATATATCTTTAAAAAACTCTGCACAAATCAATTTCTATTATTAATTGTGCCATGCCATGCTGATAGGCGCTATATGGATGGGACAGGAGAATTGCGTATGCCCAGAATTGCTTACAAGGTGAACAAAACCTGACTACTTATTTCCTTCTGCTTGTCAAAACCCAGTTCCCCCAGCTCTCACCCAGCCTGCAATGTTCTCCCCATCACTTTGGGTACCACTGGCATATGCGGGACTCCAGCTATACTTTTCTTTTTGTGGTTGTGAAGTCAGAATCACTGCAAACAAGGAGGGGAAAGCTCTGCAGTCCTCATGACTGCAACCACTTCAGGTGGGACATGAGTGCACATATACTGCACCTTGAGTAGGTGAGAAAGGGCCAGGAGGGACGAAAGGTGGTGGGCACATATGACAAGGACAGCTACTGATATCTTGCTTTATCTCCATGCTCATCCTGCAGTTCTTTACATGATTATCACTGGTGTCTGACTGTCAGAGCCCTCATTAGCAGTAGACCTGTGCATACCTCCATGGGCACTGGAGTGCACACACTGTGCTCTACATCGTCACCCAAGACCTGGCTCCCTGCAAACCTCTGGCTGTTTACATCCCCCTGGGAGGACATTGGCCTAGATGCTCTCCAGACAGCAGTTATTAGCACTTGTAGGAACCAGGTCACAGAGCATTAAAGACACAAACTGTGCCAGCCTAGAGTATGACAGACATAGCTAGGTAGCAAATCTACTTCTATCGTCAGAGCATTCAGCTTCAGCCCTCCTCCAGAACACCCAAGGAAGAAAGCAGTTTTGCACCAAGCTCCAGCCAAGTTTTTGGCTTAAGATTCAGTGTAGAGTGCGGTTATGTCTAGCATGCTCGTGGCACAGCAGAGCCGTCAGGCAGAGCACAGCAGCCTGGAGCACTGCCCAGGCTGCAAAACCTGTCTGAAAAGCAGGGTGAGAGGGTACACTGTCAGCTCCCCAGTGCTGTGGCTAGACAGCCACTGGTACCCGCACTACTTGCTAGGATGCTTTAAAGCTGGTGCACATATTTACTGATTTAAAACTAGCTTCAGTACATCTGCTGTACACTACAGTCAGCGCCACGACAGCAGGTATAAATATACTTCTTTGTGAAATGCCTGGGGCTGGTGGGTGGGTTGGTTGGCTCTCTCACTCTTTCACATTACAGGTTGTCCCGCATTTGTGTGTAGAAGGGAGCTTTGGAGAAGGGCTGAATTAACTGTAATATTCCATAAAGCAACTCATTAAAAAAAAATGAAACAATTTAATTTTTTTCTTAATGTTCATTTCCTCTCCTCCCTACTCAAATCAGAGATCAGTATGGGCAAAGGAAGAAATATGCTGTCTACCTTGTACATGACTGAAAAAGGATGCAATTCGCTGCACTAATCAATCACACCGTGAGTCTCTAGAGAGGGTCAGAACTGATGTATGTGGGCACTAGTGGCACAGGCTCCCCATTCAGAAGTCTTCACCTTTGCCCCTTTTAAGAACATCCCCACTACAGTTTGGTCCACACCTCTGCAAACCTCCTTTAATGGATTCACTGAAGCTTCAGAAAGCATTTAATGCAAGTGGGGAGGGAGGTCATGTCAGGTTTGGTAGTACAGACCAACATCGTGAATCTCCCACGCTGTTGCTGAGAGTGGCAGACGCATCTCTGCAAACTGCCATGCTCGGGAGCAAGGCAGCTGCCTTCCCTGCGAGTCAGAGCTTCCCATCATCTCCTGCCTGTCCTACAAAAGAACACACTGCCCTAGAAATGGTAAAAGTATAAATTAGTAATCTAAGGGCTGAATCTGACAGGAAAAGAGAGAACACTGTGGGCAGTTCTCTGTGATAAATGATGTTTCTGCAGTCTGGGAGGTTAGGAGTAGTGATGAATCTAGTCAAAACCTGAGATTGCAGTCACTTTGACAATGGTCTTTTATCTTCCTTCAGCTGATGAAACAGCTTCAAACTTTGCCAGGTCCTCCTCCTACTTTTCCTTGAGAATCAGTATCACTTCCATCTTATTTCAACTGAGCTTCAGCCAACTGTCATTAATTCAGATTCGTGCTGCTGCCAAATGTCGGGAGAGACTGGTGATGGTTGTGTCTGCTTCTGATGAAAATGAGAGGTAGAGCTGAATGTCATCAGCCTACACTGTAGATCACGTTACATCACAACTTCTCCCAGTAGCAGCTGCACAGAGATAATGAATAAAAAATAAGTGATTGCAGGGAGCCTCATAGGGCTTTCTGCAACTGAGAGCACCTCGCAAAAGGGAGGATGGCTTCCAGCAGTGCTTACATTGACCCTGGAGAAAAAATGAGTGAAACCCACTATGGTTTTGCTTGGTCCTGCAACTTCTGCCTGGTCAACAGTGCTCAAAGCACTTAGGAGGCCAGAACAGGTATCTGAGTTCTTTGTAGAAATCAACAGCCAATTATAATAGCTCTATTCAAACTGTGAGCACGAAGTCTAAGAGCATCAGGCTTAGTAAGCTTTCCTCTCGTTGTCGGTAATACTTTCCCAAGAAGAAAACGGAATGGTTTGTGTTGGAAAGGACCTTAAAGCTCATCCAGTTCCAGCCCTCTGCCTTGGGCAGGGACACCTTCCACTAACCAGGTTGCTCCCCGTCCAACCTGGCCTTGAACACTGCCAGGGATGGGGCAGCCGCAGCTACACCCAGTAGCTGACAAGTACGTACAAGATCTGTGGAATAGGAATCATGTTTCACACCTGTAAAGAAATTGGAGTTCTCCAGAACATAAAAATACAACCAGGATAACACCAAACATCCCCTTCTCAATGTCACTGACAGTGAGGTGAATCAACCCTCTCATTAGCAGCCACGGCAAAGCAATGATGCGCCATCAGAAAAAAGTATGGATGCTCTCACAAAGCTGCCTCAAAGCCTGAGCTGGATGTGGGGTTGGGATTGTGAATTTTGCAGGAGGGTTCAAAGGGTCTAGCTGGCAACTGGAACAATTACTATAGCAACGTGGAGAGGTGTGACTGCACTGGCAAGGCTCTGATCCTCCCATGTTGAGGGCATGGGAAGAAAAGGCAGAGGAAAAATATTATAAAGGACCTTTCAAGATCTAAGCACAACTTTGGCACAACCAATTTCATTTCAGTACTTTTCTTGTGTAAGACACTATTGCTTTTAATCAAAACTGATTTCTCTTAAGTATTTGGTTGTCCTCCTCAATACCAAAGGTATTTATCATTTTTTTAACCCCCACGATTTAAACAACACCAGGTTTTATGACCTTCACTAGGCCATCTGCCTTAAGTATACAGTGTATGCATATCCTTTCCTACTAGGATGAATCAGCCTGCTATAGTAGGACCTAAACTATGACACGTATGTGCAACAAAATGAATGTGCAATGACTTTCAAGAATGTACTCACAGGGAATCATTCAACCCCCCAAAGCTCTTGGATGGATGTTTGGACCCGAGGACTGTAGGCAGGGTGTCCTGGCACCACTGGTGGGTGCCAGACTTCCTTTCTTTGCTTCCCATCCAGTTTCTGTACTGGTAAAAGTGACATCACCACCTCCATTACTGAACTTCGACATATACAAATGCATGAAATACAGCAAGGAGGACTGTGACAAAGCAAAGCAGCCAGGGCATCCTCAAAAACTGAAGAAATAAACTGTATTTTTAGAAGGACTCTGTTGAGAGAACCAGGCAGCTCAGGATGTTTCTAGAAGAGGAAAAGATGCAGGAAGGTTTGATGACTCATCATTCCATGACTTTGCTTTTCAATTTGTTCTTTCGCCCAGTCTCTGCTCATTCCCAGAACCACAAAACTTTCCCTCCAGACTTCTTCAGGATAAGAAATGCATTAAGATGGTACAGTTTCCTCTCACTTACAGATGCCTTACGTAAGAAAAAAGAAAGAATACGAAGGCCTTTTCACAGTTCATGTGCAGAAGATGAGAAAAATGGGGGTTGCAACATCATAAAACAAATGGGGGCAACCCAAAGCAGCTAAGGAAAGTGGAAGTCTCCTTTGAGCCTTTTACCTGCAGAAAATAAAACTGTTGCAAAGAGGGGTCTATTATAGATCTATAATTCATCAAGTTTTATGAAGGGAGGACTCATATTTGGAGCCTGTATGCTATCATTAACTGAAGTTTAACATAAATGTCAGGGAGTCTCAACACAAGAGCAGTTGTAGGATATTGTTGTTAAGATTCTGACTGCAGCTTTAACAAATCTTACCTTTGACCATCTCTTTGCCTTTCACTTTCTGTTAGTCTGTACTTAAAACTAAAAGTCACTGTGTCATACATAAAGTGTTGTGTAGGCACTACAGCTATTATGAAATATGAAATAGCTGTTCACTTCTTCATTCTGAAGTGGGAGAGAGGTACCTGGAAAACCCTGTACTCTCTGAAGCACAGGAAATAGATGTGCCTTTTCTTCTTGCACTTCTAAAGACATTGTTTCAGTTGCAGGCAGACATTACAATGGATAATGGATAACAAACAGGATTCACATTCTTGGCACTCAGTCAATTAAAAGAAATACCAATTGCATCCTGCAAATATTCCCATGGTGCCAAACCATCAGAGGAGTTGGTGAGTAGGAGGAGTGAAGGTGTGATAATTGAAGGAATTGCTACTTGAGAAGTCACAGGAGCTAATGTGTTAGCTCAGCATGCGGGCAAGCTAGGACGTTCCCAGCTGCTGCAAAAACTGGGTGGATGCAATCCCTGGCACCACTCGTTGGGACAAGATGAATCACAAGTGCTTCGGCAGTGAGCTACCATGTCAGAGTGAGCCAGATGGAGGTGGTTACTCCCTGATTGATTGCCTCTTGGGCTACCAAGGGCTTTTCCAGCAGGCTAATGCCTTTCTGTTGGCACTCAGGGAGCAGTGTGTCCACTTGGGTCAGCACCATGCAGGAATTCCTGCCTTTTGGGCATGTGGCTGTCCCACAGATGGAGGAGGAAGTAAGTAAGGAGCAAGGGGGAGCTGGTGACTCTAACATACACCGAAATAGCACCGACTTCTGATGCCTCCCTAATAGGCGTTGCTGCTAATGAATTTTCTGGCACGTGCTGAGTTAACAGGGGTGAGCAACACTGAAACATCCTTTAGTTAAACCCAGTGCTTTACAAAGGCTAATTGAAAAGGCAAGGAGCAGCAGGGGTGGGGTGGAGGAGAACAAGGCAGAATAGGGGGTGGAGGGAGAGAACAGCTCTATTTTTCAAGAGCTGAATATGAAATCCTGCAACAGATGAGTTTACATGCAAGCCTGCACCTCATCAGGGCAAAGATACAGTGAGTGGAGTCAAGTAATTTTCCTCTGCACACATCATCCCCAGCCCCTTACCCTGCCCAGCCAGCTTTCTCAACTGTGAGCTTTAGAATATAAACAGCCAATAAGTAAGGACAATAACTGTAGTTCCTGCTGAGAGCTAACTCTGCCTGTCATGCGTTTGCTGGGTCCTAATACAGGACAGTGAATAAAGCTTCATTACAGAACAATGGAGTTAGCTGCCAGAGCCTACAGATTTGAATAAACAACAAATAAGCAACATCTGCTCCAGCATATGTGTATGGTAAAAAAAAAAGTCACAAAATAAAAGAATTTGTAAATGCCAAAAGCAACACTAAACTGCCAGTGCTACTGTAGAGTGAATTTTTAATTGCACATGCATACAGGCAGGCTGTGGGTATTAGTCTCACATATGTCTGGTTGCTGCCAACCTGGGAGTATAGATGAATTTAATTAAATAAGGATTATCCCTTCTCCCCAGTACAATTACTTATTTATAACAATGATAAAATTGCCTAATAAAAAAGATTGTAATATTTTTTAAAACAGAGCTAGAAAACACTCTGCTTTCCCTGTAAGTCATTCGGGGATGTTTGGGGGTATGAGCGTCTTTTAAAATTAAGTCTCAGCATTCTGCCAAGAGAAAGGGGAAAAAAAGCCTTATCATAAAGCCTACTGCAGTTAAACAGCCAGAATCTACATTATGGAGAAATATAAAGAAGACACACAGCAGCCAGGGAATTGGCTTTCATGGGGAGTGTAGAAAATTAAGCAATTGGACTAAAATTGAGGCCACGCTACAGAGCCAAGGGACAATACCACTGGGAAAAGCACTTCCATAAGTCACTCGTCTCTAATATGCTCCATCTAGGCAAAGCAGTCTGTTCCTATCGATCTCTATTTCTTCTCACAGAGAGCACCTTGCACTTTCCTGCTCAGGTGAGCTCCCATTTCAGCAGGGTCACATCAGGCTCTCAGATCTTCATCATCACTCACACCCTTTCCAACAGAGCCCACAACCAAACAAGAGCGGGCCCTTATGGTATCAGGCATCGTATGAGCCTTGAAAAATGGACAGCATGTGCCCAAGGGAAGGTGGGGACCAAACCCTAAATTCAGGTATGATCTCCTGGGAGCTGAAGTTTGCCTTGTACAGGCTCCTGATGGACTTTGTTTCCCACTCATGCCTGTTTTGAGGACCCCTGCTTATGGGTCTGAGACACATTCTGCTGAATTTGGTAGGAAACTTCTTTAGAGAGAGGTATTGTTCACTATCAACAATGCCACATTCACAAACGGCCATTTTTAGACTGTTTCCATGATGCAGAGCAAGTTGAAATTGTAACAAAACTCCCGTGGGTCTGGAGGGGGGCACCGTTTGAGAGCAATGAAAAAAAGAGAACGAATATGGGAAAAAATGCCTGTAAAAACCAGCCGGAAATCTCCACTTTAAATTTAGGCCAAGCATTAATGACAGTAAAACAACAGAGAAAGAGAGAGAGGGGGAGGCAGAAATATTCCACTGCTTAAGCAAAACTCCGAAATAGTATTATGGTTTTGCAAAGGCATAAACCTTACTAAAGTTCAGTTGACTTGTATGATTTTGATTGACCACTTACCTGGATTATAGTCTTACAGAATTCAAAACAAGTAATTACTTGCTGTGTTTTCTGTCATGAAATTACTGTTAAATATGTGCTTATTCCTGTGTCTTAAAAGAGTATTCAGGGCACATACTTATTTTTTTCTCCTTAATTGTGATTGCTATACCTATACAATCCATTAAAATCCTTTAACTCATGCCCTTCATCATTAAAAAGCAAATCCATGTTTTAGAGATGGACAAAGAAAGGAAAAAAGAAACATTTGTGGCTATGTTATTACTTTTTTATTTTTTTCCCACTGGTCTATGTCCACATTCTCCTTTTTTTTAATTTCTCACTGAATGTTTGTCCAAATGGCGTTTTTCACTGCACCAGTCCTGGGGAATTGCTATTCCTTGTATAGATACTGCAATGAGCATACTGGCATCGGGGCTTGTCTTTGTTCATGGCGATCAAGACATCCATCACAAAATAAAATCAAAATAACCTCATGGAACTCAAGTGCAAATCATACAGTCTGAATAACAACAAGGACCTGACATTAAGAACCAGAAGTCACTGGAACCACACGTAGACAGACTGAATCCATACAACCCTGCCAGAAGATATGGCAAGAACAGCTGAATGTCATAGGCGTGCAATCTATTACACAGTTAAAAAGCCCCCCAAGCAGAACAGCAATTGTATGCTCACAGGTCATGTGAAAACAAAAATAAGCCCTTCAGAACTAAGGAATTCTTCATTTACTCCATCACCTTTACTCAGCTTTAGTATTTACGAAGAAAAACCCCCCACACTTTGATGAAAACACTGGCCTCACTGAAGCCAGTAGGACTTACGCCACTGCCTCCAACAGGCTCATGATATCACTCCTACAATGGTACTCCAGCCAATGGCACCTGTGAATGACCAGCACCAGGGGATATCTGAGTTGTTGTTTTTAGATACCTGTGCATGAACTTGGGCTGTTTAATTATCTGTGCTGGCTCCCCAAAAGTAATATAATGTAGTCCCCAAAAAGTGAGGCTCATCAAACTTTCACCTTTGTTGCTCTCTGTCTGGTTCTTGCTATTCAGTTCTTTCACATTGCTATTAAAAAAGGTAATAATAACACACATGCACACCCCATGCCGGTCCTACTTTAAGCACTGGTTAGCAAGGGTCCCTAGAGAGCAAGGCCAAGTGCTCCCTGCTCTGGAGGCTGAACAGGCATTCCAGTATTGCCACCACTGACAGCAAAAAGTACTCAGGATTCAAACTCAGATTGCCCCAAATGACAGCATAATATCTGGTCTAACAGCTTTACTCTTAACCCTTTCATAGACTCCTCAAATCACTTAATTCACATAGCACATGATTCAGTGCTATGTCAGCTCATGTGGTAATAGTCTATGTAATACTGGATACTCAGATAATGGGATAGAGGCCATGCTGACACTAGAACGCCCTGTTTGCATGATCCTGGTTGAGCTGGGTAGAGCAGTTGCAGAGCCACCAGTCTCCTGGTTGACTTATCTCCTAGCAGTCTGAGACTGAGCAGATGAAGAGTCATCTGAATCTAACAACTAATTCACCAAACAGAAGCAAAGCTTTGGTGTTGCTTGGAAGATTAGAGAGCTCTGCTTAGAGCTCCAGGCAGGGACCCCACACACTCAAAGCTGTGCATGCGAGGTACCCTTTCCATGTGCACTCATCATGTCTGCCTGACAAGCTGAGTATATCGTACACCCCTATGATTTATCTGGTCATATCATCATTATTCTAGACTGCCACATCTAGAGTAACACATCCAAATACCAGAGATGATGGGAGCAGAGGGAAAATGTATTGTTTGGCTAAACTTTAGAAGCAGCTACACGGGAACAGTGTTTTAAAAACAAAACTGTCCAAACTGTCTGTTTCTTAACACTCACCTAAAGCAATGTCAGGAGCATTTCTGTACAGCGTTTCATCTTCAAAACTCTGAATCTGAAAAGGAAGAGAGGAGGAACAATTTTTATTGATGGTAACAATTATGAGTTATTATGGGGCGGGTAGGACTAAAAACAGGAAAAAAATTCTGGACATTTCTGTGTGAAAATATAAAATCTTTCAGATGATTCCTTTTTGGTTGCTTTCTCTTTAAAATATTTGTTCTTGTCATAAACCACACTCTAGTCTCAGAACCTTTCCAAGCCTTGCTCAAAGTCATCAATACATAAAGGCTCCCAACACATAAATACACTGACGGTCTTGTTTGAACAGCCTCAAAGAAACATCCCTAAGAAAAAAAAAAATTACTTACTAGAAGGAACCCAAGGAAATGTAACCATATGGAAGCAGATTCTTGCCAAAGAGTGCATGTAAGGTTGGGATTTCTTTTTGCTCTAGGAACAAAGACCCATTTGACTTTTTCATAGTATCAAGGGAACATCTTGTCACAGCGCTGCATAATCTCCTTCAGAAAAATGCTTAATAGAAAAGGGGACCTTCTAGATACAAGTAACACATAAGCACACATGTTGTGTAGCTCAAGAGATCTCTAAACCCCTCATTGTCAAAGGCTACAACAATACAAGAGAAGGATTGCTCTATATGTGCCTGTTACTCTGTTCCCCATACTTCTGCTACTGGCTGTTGCCAGGCTAACAGTTTAGGTAGCCTGATTGTTTCAGCCATTACACTGTTCTTACAGCCTCAACTTAATGGTGTGTTAGAGAACACTCCGAAGTTAAGTAATATATACCCTGTTTAATTTGAGCATACAGCATTCACCAAATTGTCTTGGACATCAAGATGGGCAGCTTATGTTCATCAGCATTTACTGCTCAGTCAATGTCCTCACATTTGTGTGAGCCTCTACTCACAGAGCTGCAAGTCCAGCATGCGAAGTGCTTTACAGAGACATATGGGCTGCTTTGCGACCACAAATTTATTGTGCTGGAGATCTATGAAAGACACCCTCTTCCCCATGGAGGCTGGTAATCAGGCTGTACTGATTCTTGAGTCTGAAAGCTACATCAAACTTTTCACAGAAAAATACAAAATACACCTTTAGAAGGACTTGGAAAGATAAATATTCTTTCTTCAAGAAGAATGCCATCTTAACCTGACCTTTTCCAAAGCTTTAAGGAATTGAAAACTTTTTTAAACCTCCCACCTTTTCCTGTCACTTGCTGCTCTCTCCTTTTCTTTTCTTTCCTTCCTCCCCTCTTCTTTCCTCCTTTCCTCCCTCCTTCTCATTCTCCACATGTTTTCAGGGGAACTCCAACCATTCCATTTCTCCTCCTTTCTTTGATTCTTACAGTAGAGCCAGTTTTTGGACTCCTTCCTTTTCCTTCGTCTTGAAGGACGGCTGGAAAAGCAATAGTATCCCTGTTGGCATCCCAGTGGAGTCTGTATGATTGGAGAGTATCCTGTCATTGCCCTTTTTCTGCAGTATATGGCCAGAAAAACTGCTGCTCATATAACACCTCTGGATGTAAGATAGGGACTGGCAAGTATCCTGGTCTCTGCTACTTCATGTTGAACACCCACTGACAACCCACTGCTGCTAAAACATACAGGGAGCTGAGTATCATGGACTTCACAGACTGGATATGAGAACAAGCTGCTGTTCTGAGTTATTCTGGTTCTAAGTTGCTCAGCTTACAGAGCGATAAAGTATTTCAGACACTGCTAGAAAATCAAGGCTAATCTTGTGACGAAACTTTGCAAGAGCATACCAGAAAATGAGCTGAGGGGATGAAAAAAAGATAGGGAAAAAAAACCCCAAACCTGGTTAATGATTGGAACTATAAAAATATCCTTTACCATATGTATTAGTGTTCCTGCAACCTCTTCCTATTAAAAAATCCCAACCTTGCTGTGCATAAAACACATTGGTATCTTCACACTATCCTGGTTGAATGAATCCTACCTCAGTAACTTCAGTGCCAACTTCTTTGACAGTCTCCTAACACAAAGACAATTTAAATTAATCAAAAACCCAATGAGCAGCGTAAGCCCTATTGCCTTTCCCCATAATGCTGCTGCATGGTGCTTGTTGAAATAATTTAGCTTCTGTCCTCAAAAAGAGAATCCAAACTTACACCGTAAATATGGGTAGTGATACATTGCAGCACAGTACACCTCACCTCTTCCATTTCAAAAGAGTCTGGCAGTTTGCAGTTCAGGTTGGCCACTTTTTTAAGTGTGGGGGCTACAAGCAAAGGTGGCTCCTTTCTTGGCCTGTCTTTAGCAGGTACCTCAGATGCAGGAGGAAGGTGGAGCGGTTTTGCAACTAGATGTGATGGAGCCCAGGCTTCCCCTGATGGAGTCAGTGAACACTGTGATGTGGCATATGCCGAGGCACCTTTGTCTCTGGGAGTTTGCTCCTGGGTCAGACAGCTCAATATAACATGTGCAGAAGAGTATGCCTGGACTGTTCCCCCCTCAGCAGTATCTGCACTTGAACAGGGTTGCTCTTTCCTGCTGGGCAAGTTGGCTTCTCCAGGCGTCGGCGAGCCCTGTGTCAGCAGCAGCGTCTGCCGAGAAGCCCTTTTCAGGAGCTGTCCTATTCTTCTCCGCTTCACTCGGGTCACCACTGGTCTGCGCTTCGTAGTATCCAGGAGATTGGTCTGCTGGGTGTTGATGTCGGTCAGCAACGATGAGAGTGCACTCGTTACATGGTCAAGTACTTCCAGCTGTCGAAAACGTTCTTAAGTTTGGCAGAATGGAAGGCAACATGGTTATTTAAAAGTGTAATTTGAAATAATCAGGTACAATGATTACCAAACTTGTCATTGCCAAGAAACAAAACAAGTACCTCATTCAAAAGTGCCTATGTTTTTCCATTTGCTCCCAGAGGATCTATTCAGGCTACATACAGACGTCACTGCATAGTTCTTTTTACTAGGCAAACACACAACATTGAATTTGTTGGGTCAAGTGCAGCTGAATGCTGCTTTGTGTGAATAAAGGTTACAGAATTCAGCCTGAAATTCTCCAGTTGGCTGGGCCAGACTTGGATGCTGGTTTTTGAGGACTTATTAAAATTCATGTGAATAAAGTTATTAAAATCTGACCTCTGATGTTTACAGCTGGCACCTGTCCAGGATAATTGCAAAATGCATATAGCCATTAACTGACAAAAATTGACCACAGAAGCTGTGTTCCTGCTTTCACAATAGCACAGAGCAAAACCCTTATCCCCCTGAAACTCCTAGTCAATGTTGTATGAAGGGTCCCAGATTCTTTTCGTTGTACTAACCTCCCGTAATTTCAGGATCATTTTTTCCATGGCATATCATCTAAAGAGAAGAAAATATTTTTTTCTCTAAAGGATGCAGAAATTTCCATCACTACAACATTATGAAGTTATTTATAAAAAGAAACACAATGCATTTACTTGCATGTTGTGTTTGTACCTATCCTGAGGCAATGAATATGTCACCAGGACTCCTCCTTCCTTGAGCGATTCATTGAGGACAGTAGATGGCAAAAGCTAACTTTCTTGGCTGCCATTTCTCTTAGAGAGCAGCCAAATTTACTGCATGCAGTCTGCGTGCAGGCTGTTGCTAATGCTGCTTCACTGACAATTAGACAACAAGGGGATATTTAACATGTATCTGAGCTGGTGCTTTGCTTTGGGGACCAATACCGTGACATATATCTCCTGATAGTTACTATATCTCAGGAATATTCCTTTTTGTCTCTGTCCCAGACATTGCCTGATTTGTGACACTGAAGGAAAATACAACTGCTTTTTAAGATACAGGCAAAGGTTTCACCTGATGTGGTTTAACGGAGTTACAGTGCTGTGTAGTTTCCATTTGCATAAATTTGGGGTATCAGAGTAAGCAGTTTTGGGTTTTGTACATCCATTGTGCTACCACATGCTTTCTGTGTAAGGCACATATTATCCTCAGTATTTCATCTGGTTCCCGCTACATCAGGCCATAAAAATGCAAAGTGCTAATCTCCTTTGACTGACAGTGGCACAGCAGTCCAGTCCTTCTTTGGACTTGAACCAGAACCAGACTTGCTGCAATTTGAAATAGTTTTTGCACACTGCTTAGCTTTTGTGAGCTATATCAAAGAGCTTGTGACACCTGAAGAACCAATCAAACTACACCAGAAATAGTAAATGAATGACATTAAAAAATCCCATTGCTCTTGTGCACTGTAATAAATCCATGGGTCATAAAGAAATTATGTCAGGGGCAGCTTTGCCCATGGACTGTTTCCCTCTGGGCAAGCAGTCCCTTCAGTTTTTAGGTGTGCTCCCCAAGGATCATGCCTTAAATAGGCAAGAGGCTTAGAATATTTCTTTAGTCCTTGCAAACCAGTCTAAAACTGTAGCACAGATGACATATTAAAGGACATAAATGAGAATTTATTTTCCCTAGAAACTTCAGCCAAAAGAGCAAATGTCCGTGCTGCAAAAAAAATTCGATGAATTTTCAATAGAATCTGTATATTTTATAGGGCTTCTGATGACTTTATGATTAACCACTTTATAATATAGGAAGGGAAGCTCACAATTTTGCTCCTCCTACCTTAAATGTGACATTACATAGGCTGACGTAGTTATATGCATGAAAGAGTTGAAAAGTCTTCAGTAGACCCACAGTGGAATGAAATAACATAGAACATTGCCCGAGCCAGCAGGAAACTTTCAATCAAGATCTTCTTTGAACAGCAAATGGCAGAATTTGGAGAAAAAAGAAACCCAAAGCTTTCAGTGGGAAAATCAAGACATGAAATTGCTCTTCCTCCTCAGGAAAAGGAAAAGTGAAATTTCAGCAATGTCTACTTTGTCATACGTTAAAATATTTTTCCATTTTTTTTTAGTGTTTCAACTTGAGTCTTGGCAATACCGAATCAAAGCTTGAATCAAAGCTGTACTTCAGAGAATGTACTTAGCAATTTACATTTCACTTTTCTTCTAGGGGTGTATTTACAGGCTGATGTATATGTCTTCTCTCTTCTAGCTGACCTGTGCTGGTCCCAGGAGAACCATGTATCATGGGAAATGGTGTCCACATAATACACTCATCTCACAGAGAAGAGTGAGACTTGAATTACAGCTCCAGTGAGGGGCTTGCAGTAATTGAGACAGAAATGAGTCTGAGAATGAGTGTGAAAAATCCACTGGAACAAGGCACCAAACCGCACATAAATTTAGATATGGCAGTAAGGACAGGTGGCACTGAAATGTGGTGGATTTTCATATTATTAAGTGTCAGATTGAAACATTCAAGCATTTCTGAACTAAAGCATTCAGAAACTTGATGTTTTCAAAGAACTTGGGGAGCAATATATTCAGAAGCATAACTACTTTTCACTTGAGATCATTTCTGATTGTCAAGAGGCTATCTCCTCAGCTGGGAAGTCAAATATCACTGCTAATGAGGTCAGTTAAATTTTCACTGCTGGCTAATGATGGGGATAAACTTTTCTTCTGGCTCTGGCTGAGAAATTGAAAGGGTGACCGTTGTTTTTGAAAATACACCTTCTTTTTGTGAATGAAAGCTTTAAAAACCTCTGACAATGACAGAGAAACAGAACCAAGAGAGGGGACAACTAATAAGAAACTCTGTAACAATCCACATGTATTTTAAAAAGTCTAATTAGCAGTAAAGGAGACGTGGAAAACTATATTCAGCAGCAGACAAGAGAAAAGGGCTGCACAGGGAAATGAATTGAATATAAAAGGAGAGAGGCATCACCCTGCTATGGAAGTCCTTGTTTTCTCCCACCTCTCTCTCCTTCTTTCTTCCAGGTTTCTTGTCTTCTATACTGTAACTATACTCTTTCTCCTTGTTTCTCAATTTCTCAAAGTAACACATTGCACCAGATCAATTTTCTCTGTTGATTCAGAGAACAGGAGAAAGTAAACTGACAACGAGGTAACCTCTCAGGTATTCACTAACTCAGATTAAACAATTTTTTCCTTTTCCATGGCTAGAGACAAATGAGAGGGATTCAGACTGTATTTGCGTTGAAATGGCTTAGGGATAATAAACTTAACAGGGTGACAATAGCCAAATTCATTCAGCACATCTCTGGGAACAGTCATTAAATACAGTCTTGGGATCTCTACAGGTGGTGCATGGTCTGCCTCATTTTGGCACTTTCATTTCAATGCCCTGGTGAAGAAGTCCTCCAACAGTAAGGAATACAGAGTTTTCTTATTTGTGCATGGAGGGGTAAATGCCAAGAGACAACTCTAGACTTGAACCTTCCACTTAAGGTCTTTTTCTGAGTCATCTTTTGGAGACCTTCAGAATCACCTTGTCTTCTCATTGCCGTTACAAGTCAGTGCAGGCATTTGCTTTAGAAAACCCAGCTTTTTAGATGCCTGAAAACACAAGTGCAGTTTTAGTACTGAAGACAGATAGATTAGGTCCCACTCTAAGATGCAGTCCATTTTAAAATGTAATAAACATGAATTTGCCACTCACTCCTTCTTGCTACGCATCACTGAAAAATCATTAGACAAACTAAGGTTGGTAAGATTAAAATAAACCCCAACATTTTGCAAATATATGCCTTTTCAGGATATTCCTGATACATCCCTTTTTACCTTTAAGTCCTCTCCTGGAATATCAGCTATAGGAAGGTACTTGTGCAAGATTACCCACATGGTCACTGAGACTGACTGGCTTCTGAGAGGTGTTTCAAGTAGTACCTGGATAACCACCTGCAGGAGTTGGCTGACTCTCTTCACTTGCTATGGGGAGAGATAAACTCCACATTGATTAAGATCCTTGAGGTTGTGCTTCAGCTAAATGCCTATAATATGGTGCAATGAACCAGGCTTATGTTAATCACCACATATATGGAAAGATAGTCAGTGAAAAGAGGTAAGTATTCCTGAAGGATCAGTTCCACCTCTCTGGATTCGACGTTCTCAGCCTAGGCACATACTTCGGAGGTCTAAGCAGATGGTGTGAAATTCCCCTCCCAAACTGTCAAAAGCAAGATAATATGTTTTGATGGACATCACACCCACCAAAACAGAAATTCAGATCCTATCTTACTTCACAGCAACTCCCCCGTACAGATAAGCTATTAGCATGTACTAAGAGAACTCCCATTGAGGATGACTGCAGGACGAGTCATTAAATTCACACCTTGGCTTACCACTGCCTGCCTTCAACTTCTTCTCTCAGAGGCTCTTCCTCTTGCTTTCATTCCCTTCTAGTTCTCTACCTTCTTCCCTGAGGTCTCCATCCATTATCCATTCACACCGATTATCTCTGATCCCTCTCCCTCTGTCTCAGAGGAGTTACAGAGAGAAAAAGAGTGAGAGCTGAGAAACCTGTTTGATGTGTCAGTTTGCTGTAAATATTGAAATGTGTGCACGGAGCTTGCTATAAAAAAAAAAGAGAGGAAGAGAGAAAAACACATTTTCCACAATGCTCTGACATTTCTGTTTCAATTCTTATTCCATCCATACTGCTTTCTTGGTGTAATTCTAAACGGGAACGCACGGGCTACGTGAGAGATCCTGCTTTGCTGAGCATCTTAAGTAAACAGAAAATTTCAAGAGCCATCTGGCTATGCTGTGCAACAAACATGAGGGGAAATGATGTCAAAATTGGACTTTTCAGATTGGTGATAAACCAGTGAAATAACTAAGCAGAAATGTCTTTAAGCTGAGGACCTTGTGTTCATTTCTCAACAGCAAAATACACAAAAAGAGAAAAAAACCCATCTAAATGAATAAAAGACTGCGTGTTTTAAATGGTGAAATTTTATAGTACTTAAAATATGATCCTCATCTACATCTTAGGCCATATTTGAACCACAAAACTGTAGGTTCTAGTTAGGGATTTGTGGGTCAGATGCACAAGCTTTGGCTACTTTTGTCATGGGAAGTTAAGGTCTTATCTGCTCTGCACATTTCCCTGTGAGAAGGGTCCTGTGCCCACCAATGGGCCTGGCTGAATTCAAAATCCACTATTTTGGCTTACATCACCAATGATGATGGGTACATACTAATGTTCTGCCAGTGAAGTGGCTGAGGCAATGGGCCCATGCTCAATTCTTCAGCCTCTGCAACACCAGTGACAATCTCTGGTGACGGGGTATGTCTTACAGGGAATAGGCAGTTATGTTTCAAAATGCCACAAGCTGGCAGCTTCAGCACACAAATCAGAGCCCACAGCTGAGGAGAGCTACACAATATTTCTGTCACATTAGGAAGTACCATTGTCAGAGAGGGGTATATGAGGATCCTCAATGTCTCCTGAATACATGCTCCTTTTTCACAGATTTTCTTTCAGAAGACTCTTCTTCCCTACATAGCAGTTCCCATGCTATTTCTGGTTAAAACTTCTCCTTTTGCCAAAATGTCTCCCCTTACCATATAGTTTTGGCCTCTCAATGTCCATCCTCTGCTTCTGAGCTTCCAAGAAGACTCGGATGTTGATCCCTTTTGCTACAGAAGCACCACTGAGAAACCGAGGAGGGATTTTAGTGCAGACATCAGGTTCTTCTGTACCAAAGCCCAAATCAAGCAGAATCTCCACTGGATCCTTTTCCCAGAGCATCAGCCATTCAGTGATGCTGCGGTGAAAACATCAGGATTATTTACACCACTGTTTTGTTACCACTTTTCTCTAGCAGTATCTATCATATGGTCTCATTTTTATTAAATGATTATCTTCCCTTCTTATCCCTTCCTGTGGAGACTTCTGCTTAATTGAAAGTAGCAATTCTCAGTCACATTGCGAAGAAATTAACACACGTTCCTCCCTCCAGAGGAGTTTGGTGGCATTGGATCTAGATATCTTAGCAAGGAGAGCACTAATAAATGGTGTAGGTTCACAGCTGTGCAAGCTCACTTCTCTCCAGACAGAATACAGACAAAGCCCACTGCAGTTTCAGGTAGGTTTTGGTGTTTCACTGGTACAAATGCATTTGAGACCAGCCACCTATTAAAAAGGTTATTTTGATCTTGTTTAAATAAATGAGGACATGCCTCTTACAACTATAAACCTGACTGTATACAAAATTGTGCTCACATTTGTTGATCCCTCGATGGGCTTATATTATATATACTTATATATATCTATATATACCTATATATATCTATATATATATAAACATACACACACACATATAAGGTATTAGATAAGGTATAGTATAATACTTTATATGTATAATATATAATAATATAAGGTATAATATAATAACTTATATTCCTAGCTGGAAATACATGGAAATAACTAACCTCTGTGGTGCACCAGTAAGTGAGTTGGAAGAGCTGAGACTCTTGCATCTTGACATAACCGGACTTTCTGAAAACTCTTGCAGGGACCTGGATAGAAAAAAACCAACAATGAAATGTGTTTACTCATATGCTCCTCTGGGATGTCATTATGATTTTTTCCTAGAGTAAACATTTGCATTTTCTCTTGGTTTATAATGATACATAATAGCGATGCCTTAGAAGGAGAGTCGGCATGAGAGCATGGCAATACACTTATTCTCAAGAACAGTATGTTACAGTAGGTGTGAGAATGTAGGTGTGAGGTACCAGTAAATGCTAATTATAAAGGTGGCAGAATGGCTCACATTTGACAGATGGTGAATCTTTGAGGAACCTTTAGGGAGCATGGTTTCTCTAGCCACCTACTTCAAAAGATATAATTGCTCTTAACAAAGTTTTGGAGAGACAAGGCACAATGATTTGCTGCAACAGGAGTGGCACCTGAGAACAATTCTGTGTTTTGCTTCTCATTGTGTATGTACCCACTAATCTGCAGATAAATAACTGCTTTTCAGAGCCTGCTCACTGCTAAAGAAATTTCCCGCAGCATGGGAGTCTTTCTCAATATGTAAGACAACATGGTTTTGTTATACCCAAGCTTAACTTTACCTACACACACCTATCAAGGTCAGCAGCAAATGTTTATATACAGTGCGTTGCATTGATATTTTTACCATTGCAGGTTATTCATCAGCTCACTTCTTAAACAGGCCTGGGGGTATATGTAGTTTTTTGAACCTACACTGTAGCTACCAATTTGAGGGAGGAAAATAAATAAAGGAACTGAAATTCCTTCTTCTATCAAAAGGAAAGGGAGAAACAAATAATTTATAACAGATCTCTCTGGTGTCTGACACCTACCTCCTGTAGCTTTGTACGGTTATTTGTACCATGTCTGGTACTGACAGGGAATCTGCAAATAAGAAGAAATTAAAATAATTTACTTTCTTACCTTTTCTTCCCCGCAGAACAGCAATGCATCTAACTAGGGAAAAGACCAAAAGACTGATTCCGTTACATAAGGAAACATTTTAACTCAAGTGGACAAGTTGCAGAACACTGTCATTGTGTTCTGCACAGTGTGTTAGCCATAGGTAAATGCAACACATGACAATAAGAAAGGGAAAATAGATGTATCTACATTTCATAAACCAGTAGCAGTATGCTCTAAATCTCTCCTATTTAAAAGTATGCACTATCAATTGGGTTCCACCGGCTGCTGCAGAGCCATTGAAGATATACATAGAGCAAATAGAGTGAAAAAAAATGAATCCCTGCTTTTTTAGTAACCCCCCCAACAATTAAAATACATCATTTTAAATACTCATTCCAGCACAACAGGTACAACTTTTTTTATGTATAATAGTTTTTCAAGTCTAATTCACTGAAATTTTGTGAGTATTTGGGATTATCGATTTCCCTAGGCTTTGCATCGTGCTCTAAATGTGTTTGAGAGGAGCATGACAGTGGCAGGATGCTTGCAAGAGTTTCTGAAGGAGAAAATATTTGTCCAAGTACTAATAACATTGTTTAATGGACTCCAAGTGTGCTATATTTACAATGATGAAGCAGGAATAAATCAAACGCAAATACACAGTGCCTGTAGTTGACACTTCCCCCCCTTACACTGCAATAACACACTTGCTGACCCTCTGAAAACTGGGGTAACATTTGCCTAGCAGCAGCAGTAGACATCCTTCTGCATTCCACAAAATGAATATGTTTGGTTTTTTTTTTTTTCCCTAGCTTTTAAAGTTTTCTTTTCCATTTAACAAAATTGTGTCAATAAAGAAGGAGAAAACATCCTTTCATGTTCTCTACTGGATTATTCTTCCGCTCATAAATTCTAACGTAAGTTCCTTCTGGCTTACTCAGTGAAAGGATATCCATCCAAATTGAGAACATAAAGGTTACTGACATCCTGTAATTTGCTGTGGTAACATAAACCAGACTTTCTAGCAGCAAATTGAGCATAATTTGAATAAGAATCAGCTACTTGTTGTATACTATTTCCTACTCACGTGCCAACAGAAGATGTAGATTCACTATAAAAATGCAAGAGAATGTAAAAACTAAGATCTGAAAGTGAGAGTTAATACAATTTTTCCCTAGCAGCATGTAGGCACTCCTCTCTGTAACAGAACATTATATGACAAACTGGCTGCTGCTGTGATTTTCTCAATACCTCATACTGTCAGGACTGAATGAACAAAAGGGCTGCTAAATAAAAACCCTAGTACTGTAAAACACTGGCCAGGGTGTTAAGTAAATCATTTAATGATGAGAAACCTGGTGTTTTTAGGACGTTTAGGAAGTAGTAGGTCACCAAAAAGTCAAATGGGCAGAACTTGATAGGACATGGTAAGTTGAGCAGGAGGCGGTAGCTGGTGTGGCTGTAGCCTCAAACCAGGCAAAGACAAGGTATGAAATCTTAACTATCTTTTGTTATATGCTAAACTAAGTTGAATTGTCCTGTACTACTGCAGGTCAATAACATGACAATGTAGTGTTACCAAGGATAAGCCATCTAACCTGCTAAGTGGTAGGAAGCTGCTTAGAAGCCCTTGTGACTAGGATTAACTTTGCACCTCCAGGTAGTGTAACATGGGCCATTTCAGTCATGGTTAGAGTCTCCACTTCCTTCTCTAATGAGAAGACTCTCATGAGGAGTTCCTAATGAGGATAGAGCTTGACATTTGGAAATATTAGAGTTTGTTTTCTCCATATTTAAGAGGTCACAGAAATAGTAATGGGGAGGGTACGGTATTTACATTTCCTGATCTGTGTAAGTATTTTGTTCCTGACACAAGAAACACTGAATCTCATTACCAAACTGGAAGATACTTTGGGGGAAATAATGCCCTTTAGAAATCTGTCAGAAAACCTTATGAAAACAAACAAACAAACAAACAAACAGAAAATACTTTGTAAACCAACTGTGGTGCTAATTGGTGCTCTGTTTACTGCACATCTAAGTATATCTTTGCTTATGAATAATATATTTTGCTAAGCAAAACATGGCCTCTGATACTTGAGGGAAGATAAGGCATTTTAGCCTCAGTAATCTCTGATTAACAAGAAACAAGATTAAATCACATATTGTTGAACTGCATCTTCTACTTGAGAACCCAATAAACAAAAAGTCTGGATATGGAAGCACTGAAAAAAATATTTTGGCCTTCCAAAAGCACTAAAAATGTGGAAATTTTCAGGAATATATGGGGAACTGTGAGGTGATTTGGGCTTCTGTGTCCTTTCCTGAAAAAAAGTCAGAATTCACTGCATTCACCAGATCAGAAAAGCACGAGAACAAGAGTTCTACATTTAGGTCAGGCAGAACTTCAGTCACCTGAAACTCTTGTACCATAACTTCCAGACCACTGTGCAAACTCATCCTAGAGACCTCCACTCCTTCAGGAGAAGAAAATCAAATCATGCCAGTGGAGGTGAGCCTTAGTCTTTTCTATTGAAGACCTCATGGGAGAATCTTCTGGCTATGGCACCAAATGGAGGAAAAAATATGCTTCTTATCAATGAGTACTACATTTTCCCAATAGCCTCCTCCTGAGATCTGCGGTGTTTGATATTTACAGTTAAGCAGTCTTTATTGGGAATAATAAATGATGTTCTATCATACCTGCCTATTCTTGGCCTTGCAGCTTATCCCCACTTATAGATAAACTGTAAGATAAAAGCCACTAAAAAAGACAAAGAAATGAATGGCCCCAAGAGAATGGCTGCTCTTTCCTCGGAAGAGGTGAGGTTGGAGAGAGAGTTTGATGGGGCACTCAAGGCATGGATGAGGTGGGTGGGAATGGTTGGTAGATAAACAGACCCATAGGCTCAACCTTCTTTCCTGCCTGTGACCATCACCTACTTTCCCCTCAACATATATTGTCCTCTGTTAAGTGATGAGATTCAAATCTTTAGTTTATTCTTAAAGCAAAGCTGATGAAATTTTAGCGTTCTGCATAAGTCTGTCACTTTTGAACTTAAATTTTACTAAGAATCTAATTAAATCAGCAAGCCTGGGGCAGGAGTGAGAAAAATGGAAGCAAAAACCTTTTCAGTGCATCACATAAGAGGCATCTTATCTGCAAGATACTGTGTCTGCACATGGTGACATAGTAATTATTGACACCAGTTCTGCAATGCATGAGTCTGGCTGACTTGGCCTCACCCTGCTACTGGAAAATGCTGATATGACTGTTGCAGACAATTACCATTTTTTGTTTTGCTCCTCATCTTATGCCCAAACATAATTCCATTTTCTCTTTTCTTCTCTGGCAAAACACTGCCTCTAACTTAAATACACTTCAGCTGCACTTGCTTAAGCAGTGAATGCATGAAGTCATACCTAAAAGTTCATGGGAAACACCAGTCTTTCAGACTTCCTTTTTAACCTGAAGAAGGACAAAAAGTTAAAAAGCATCAGAATTTTGAGGATCAAAACACCTCCAAATTTAAGTAAGTTCAAGGTTAGACTGTATTTTCCTATAGTAGCACATTGCCTCAAGGAGTGGTAGGTATGTATAATCAGTTTGCGCCATAAATCCTGCTCATGCGGCAGGCTGTATCTCCCCTGGGACACACAGCATTGTAAAATTCCCATGGTATAGCAAATAGCTTGATCAGAAAGACATCCAAACACATGATGGGAAATGCTATCCTTCAAAGTATACCCTGGAAATGAACAGAGCACTGAGATACATTTCTCACGAGGCACTAGGTCATAAATAAGACATATTGTTTCAGACTGAAGATTTGTGAAAGAGCAGAAGGAAAAACTAATTTTTTGGTTGAAACCATCCAGAGCAGGGGTCACAATTTTCCTACCAGAAACTTTAATATTATAGATATTCTATTTCTTATTGGAGAAATCAGGCAACAAATAATTAAGTAATAATGTGACTCAAACTTACAAAACACACTAATTCAACCAGTGATTAATATTTTTCTCTGTAGAGCCTTCTAAAAATGAAAGCAGAGGTCTTATGTAAAGTGTTGCCAAATCAGCTCATAACAATTAACCACCCTATTGTGCTGCTTCTTTTTTGGTGGATTCTGGAATTCATGAGAAATACTGGGAGAAGTGTCTAGTAATTTCCTTTACTAAGCTGAGGGCTTGTAAAGACTGAAAGAACGGGCTATCAAAGTCCTATGTGCAGAGTAGGGGATATGCAGCATGAACTGTATTTCCAAGTGCTTTGGCAGAGATAATCCAGTCTTGACTACTTTCTGTGGCCTCTCAAAGTCCTTCCAGTAGGAACACTGCAATTACACTATAATGGTAAGAAAATATCTGTTGCTGCATTTGGTCAAAGAGAAAAACTGCGAGGAAATGGAGCCTCCCATCTGTCAGAGAAATTGCTAGGAGAAATGCCTGTGCAACAGAAGGAGATCAAAGAAAGAACAGTAGTATTTGGGGGGAATAAAGGAGGAGAGCAAGGCAGAAGGACCATTTTTTCACATTTGTATGACTCACAGTGGAGGAGATGCAATGACACACCATCTCAGGGTTAGAAGTCGAAGTTTAGAGCTAGTTTCCTAGTTGAGTAATCCACCCACATGATTCTCCTTTGCACCGCCACTTACAGCAGGGCACAATGAGGGCAAGATGGTACAATGGGACTAAACTGTAAATGACACAACATGAAGCGCAATAAAGAGTTTGGCCCCAGATGTGGGAAGTACAGAGGTAACTTCCATTACATTTAATTAGTACTATCACCATTAATTTCCTGTGCGTAGACAGCAGAAGACATCCTTTTGATTTCAAATTAATTAACACATAATGATTAATCTGATAGGGTACATCTTTTCAGGCAAGAGTGTCCTCTTGATCACAGTTTGGGTGCCAGCACCACTCATCATCTGTGTGTTTTAATTTCTAACTGCTCTCCAGAAGCAAATTTAGCTCTGCAAATCTGTCAATGGAATGAATGACTGGCTGGTTTCCATGTTCTGTGTGTTTTGTTCATTTGATAACACACTGAGAACATCTTGGAAATATATTTTTTTTTATTATTGTTTAATTCTTTTCCTTCCCCCCTCTCCTCCAAAGAGGTTCTAAGGTAGAAACTGAGGACCCCGCACCAGCAAGAAATTTGTATCAGCTCTTTACTACAGTGTGCAAGAAATAAGAAGTTTCTAAAACCTGATCAACACATAAACAGTTCATGGCAGGTTCCCAGACAGATTTGTCTCACTTCAGTTGCCAGCATTTAACAGAACAATTCTCCTTGCTACCAACTACACTAAAGTGTGTTTGTTTCACTGAAACAGGATCTTGAACTTCATCAGCTTCACACTGTATTTCTCACACTGTATGATACCTACTGGATAGTGCTGTTAATATTACTCTTCCCTTTCCATTTGTCAAGTGATTACTCAATCACACTTGGTTAATATTTATCCACTTTCTTTAGACATTTATGAATGCAAACATCTCCATATCCAGAAGCACCAATACTTGACACCCCACAGTTAACTTTAATATTGAGAACTATGCAACTAAACTTACAGTTATACAGACATGAATTAGGAGCTAGCAGCAAGTCTCAGATACTTAGAGTTAGAAAAAAGCCTTTACATTCCCAAGACATTCCATAGCCATCCAGAAAAGGAACTAAGCATATTTATGGTGACTGGTCTGTTTCAGTGTGATAGCAGAACACTAAATACGCTTGCACAACATGGAATAAATAGGAGAAAAAATTGTTTTGTTCTGACCCCATAGCTGGGATAAGAAGTTTTTCCATTATCAACTCTATGAACTCTTATATAATTTCTGAATCAATTGCTACATTTAGGCAACCATTAAAAAAAGAGAAAGAACAGCAGAAAAACAACAAAGAAGATTCTTCATACTATTACTGTGGAATCATTTCTGTGATGCAGTTGTGTTCTGCATTCTGCATAAAAGATACACTTTTTATGGCAGCTCCGTCAGGCAGAAAGCTCACAGTACCTATCTACCCATCTCTACTCCAGTAAATGAGAAGAAAGATACAGCTAGCACAGTGCTCTCAGGTAGGAGTAATCATAATTTCTGGTCTGCAATATTCACTCTTTTAAGTTGCCATTTACAGCAACAAACTACTGCTTGAAGACTGAGGGCTCCTTCTTTTACTTTGTCTTACTCAGAAACAAAAGAAGATGACAAAAGCCTTTTCAGTCTTTAACGTTAGGACCTGACTTTGGACAGCTAAATGAAGTTGAGGTTCCCTTTCCCTTCCTATCAAAGTTTGAGTTGGTAAGCCCACTGAAATCATAGCTACTGTAGGAAGGTATTAGTTTATTTTGCCTCAGCGTGCCTATCATTTGTTTGCACTGAAAGAAAGGAAGGACACTCAGTTTGATATTCAAAGCACCACTGCAACATCCATGTAAAAACTCACAGGGGAATGAAGCTTTCCTGGAAGTGTGCCAGGTAGTGAAAGCTGTAATAACACTTCAAGCCTTCTCATATGTTGGTAAATACAAATTTGTGTAGGGTTCTGTCTGTGTGAAGTCTTTGGTAAAATTCATTTTCAGAGGCTACAATATCAACTTGTTCTGCTCTTTTCAAACTAGAAGACCTAGGGCTGGTTGAGAAAATCAGTGTTGCTCATTGTGAATAACCCCATTGGAAGCTGAAGGTATCAACGTGCTGCATTTAAATCACAATGGGAACTCACCCTTAACTGAGAAGAAGCATTACAGATAACAGTAAATAACAATAGCTAAAGATGTTTCCATTTGAAACTGCGTAAGACTGTACTGAAGGAGAGAAAGAGTTGTGTTTTAAGCCTTCCAGATACATAAGGGAAAAATGCATAAATTCAGTGCACAGGTTGTCAAAAACAAGGCAACAGAACAACAGTGAAAACAGAAACAACAATAACTGCAGTACATGCAGTTTGAGTCTAATCCCTTTGCTAAAAAACATATCCTGGCTGGTCAAAAGAAGCTATGAAATACATAGAGGCTCTTTTAACTGGAATTCAACCCAGAAATTATAAATAAATAAATAAAGATTTCCCACATCATACCTTACAGATTAGAAAAAAAAAAAAAGGCTTTCTAAAATTTTTAACCACAACAACGAAAAAATTGATAAGCTCCAACCTGTATGGCTCAATCCAGCTGCTAATATAATGGAATAGTTGAAAGCTGGTGCATCTGTGCCTCTGCTCTGCCACTGACTCAAAGTCTGCAAAACTGAAGGACAAGAACTGCTGTTCTTGGCTTAGCTTTGCACTCCTATTATTTGTTGTTGTTTTTCATTAAAGATACCAGGAAGGGCAAGGAAAGGCTGTTTGCCAAGAAGTGGTGCTTAAGTTGACGTTTCAGACAGATGATTGCTAGCCTCAAAGCAGAAACATGGACCGGTCTAGTTTTAAGAATGGGAACTCTAGAAAAGAGAGGAGAAAGAGAGGGTGAAGGAATACAGGCAGTGATAATGGGGATTAGGGAAAGAAAACAGGAATTTCTTTGGTTGTTTCCATTCCCAAGAAATATATTGCTGTCCCTTTAATGCCGTATGCCTCTTTGGCACATGTACCAGGGGAAAGATTGCACTTTGCTAAGGAAGTAATGCAAACTTGTCTTCATTTGGTTACCATGGATATGGCAGTATGTGAGACAAAGCCTACCATTTGCATTGCAAACAACCAGGAGCAGTGAAGGACGCCCAACTTGATATTCTGGCCACAGAGTGTTCCAGGTTCTTCCTTATGACTGATCGAAAGTGAAACAACCACCAACTTTGGGTCTGCACTTGGTACCAAGAGAACAAGGTTAAGAGATGTTGTGTTTCAGATGAAGAAGGAAGAGACAGAATCATGCACATCTGCAGTAAAAATGGCATTTCTTGTGTGAGATAGCTATCAGATAGGTATGGTGGTCATTCAGCTTTTTAGCTTTTCTCCTGGGATACTAGAGCTGAATCAATATGCTGCTAATCTGGAACAAGTGATTTTCACAAGCAAGGGAATGGAATAGGAAACAGCCAAATCTTATGACTGCAACAGTTTTTATCCTGCTAAGTGTCCTCTTCATTCTGCAGAAGCAGTCTGTAAAGTACCTTAATTTTATACAAAAGTCAGTTAAATAAGCAACATGAACAGTCCCCTAAGCAAACCTAGTGGGAACCAGCATAGTACGGTTAATAACAAAGAGGGAAATTGTCTTGTTTCCCTATAACAAATTGTAAATGATTGTTTGTCTATTAGATTGCTAATTGCCAGTAATTCTTTATTATTGCTTTAAGCTCTGCCAGATATAGCTTCACATCATTTTTATTTCAACTGACATGGAATACAAACAGTATGACCCTTCTTCTACGGATAGAAATAGCCAAATTGCCATGGGTTTGAGTGAAAAAGCAACTGGATCCCAAATGATTAGCCCAAATGCATGAATCAAAGGTTTCCTTTCCAAGGGATTTTAGGCACAGATTAACCAGGACAGTAGATCAGACGTTTGGCAAAAATATTGTTTCCTCCCTTAGCACTGGACTGGGCACATCTCTGATAGGGCCAGGACAGCTGTGTCATTCCAGGATACTCTTCTTGGTTTCCCACTCCAGGAGAGTGGTCCACAGCTGATGACAGGGCACCAGCACCATCTAAGTAGCTTTCCTTTGATAAGGAGGGTGCAGCCAGATCTTCCTCTGTCCTAGCACCACTGTTCCTTATGGGTACAGGGGGACAATTAAGAGGACCACTGGCATTCATTTGATCACCAAAAGGTCCATTAGATGGTAGCTTTGCTCCAATATAATCCCACTCACATCAGTGGATTTGTTTTCTGCTGGTGTCTGCAAGCAAGAGAAGCATCAGTCCCAGGAGTTTTTTCCGTTTTTTCTAAAGCAAGCAGCTGGCACCATGCCTAGCCCTGAATACTTTTTCTAACACCAAGAATCCTAGACTTATAGAATAGTAAGGGTTGGAAAGGACCTGAAGGTCATCCAGTTCCAACCCCCTGCCATGGGCAGGGACACCTCCCACTAAACCATGCCACCCAAGGCTATGTCCAACCTG
>JANRGW010033573.1:0-67942 GCA_024733675.1 Psilopsiagon aymara
AGGGACTCTAGCAGTAGGACAAGGGGAAATGGGTTCAAACTAAAATAAAGACAGAAGAAGGAAGAACAGGAACTCTATTTTTTTAAATGAAGATGCAGATAAACTACTTTGCTGTGGTTTAAGCTTGGCTTAACTTTGGCTGCCAAATAAGTAGATGCAGCACCTTGCTCACCCCTCCTCTGAGTGAGATGGAGAGGAGAGTAGGAAAAAGTAAAACCCATGGGTTGAGGTAAGAACAGAATAGTAACTGAAAAAAAAAAAAAAAAAAAAACAGCAAGTAATGAACAACTAACATATCTGTGTTTTTAATATTCTCAGACTAAAGCCAAAACACAGCACTGTACCAACTACTAAGAAAGTTAACTCTATCAGTACTAATTTAATACCTCTACTGAATAGGCATATTTAAGTGTTCCTCACAGGACAGCCAGAATGTGCCTCAAACACCATTGAATTACATGATAAATGCATAATACAGACAAAAATTTCATACTGAGTAAGGCACAAACTGTTCAGTCCCCAGTATTAAACCTAATGCCTCATAACAAATCCAAACTAGAATGAAAAACAAGATGGATCTACAGGCTTCACTTACCCTGTAGTAACTATCAAACATTACTAAGAAATTTTTTCCTCAATGGAGGAAGAACATGTTTCAGGTCACAACAAAAGAGTATGTTTACATTTGAGAGTAGAAACTTGAAAGTTTCCTGCTCTTCTTTGACAAGCTATCAAACAGTGCCATTAACTATTGCTTTTTTAAAAGCTAGAGTAAATTATAACTGACCTACAAAAAACCAACCTATATTCAATACTACACAAGAAATTTGCCTTGTAATCCATGACTACACTGATGGGGATGGGGAAGATGAGTTATTACTTGTATATTAAAGAGTCACTTGGGAAGAGAAAGATACCTGAAACAGATGCTATAAAAAGGCAAAAGACAAGCAGAGAGAGCATTCAGGATGTTTGCTTTATCTATGAGTGACTGAAATGGTGACCCGACCATACACATAAATTGCCCTAGCTCAATTCAGCACTGAAATGAGTAATATTACATGAATCTCAGCCTAACAAAGAGACAAAGGAAGGAAATTATGATTGTATAGACCTCCCCCCTTCTCTGTGTGGTCACACACTGAAATCTTCTACACTACCAGCTGTCTCCTTTCCTGCTTTTCCCAGTGGCTTTATCTACTTAGGATGATCATCTTTCCATAGCCCTGCCCAGTGGGGAGCAAGGTCCTAAGCAAAGGAGGCCTTTTTTAGTGTCCAGCTTCAAACATACAAAGGACATGTCTACCTGGATACTAAAATAGAAACAGTTATACTGTTGGAAGAGGGCCCACTTTATTAGCAAATACTATTGCCCACACACCTGGCATTTTCAGTACAGGAAATCCTTAGCGTGAGTAGACAATAAACTTCTGGATAAGCATCTAAGCCTGCAGACAGCAGTGCATATCTCAGCACTGGACTGTGCTGCATTTGAAAGCAGAGAGGACCAATCCAAAGTTAAAAAATAGGTGATATTTTTCACTGCAAACATTCTTCTTGGCTAAATGGTGTAAATGAAATTCCATAAATTATTCTGCCATTTCACAGAACCATGTCCTAAACAGACTTTGTAACAATACTTTTTACATTTCATAGATTCATGGAATGCTTTGTGTCGGAAAGGACCTTACGATCATCTACTTCCAACCCCTCAGTTACAGGCAGGGATGTCTCACACTAGACCATGTTGCCCAAGGCTCTGTCCAACCTGCCTTTGAACACTGCCAGGGATGGAGCATTTACCACTTGCTTGGGCATCCTGTTCCCCTGCTTCGCTACCCTGACAGTTAAGAACTTCTTTTCTCTTTCCACTTTACTCTATCACCCAAGTATATCAATTACTTGCTGCTTTTTAGTATATTCTGACTTGATTTGCATAGACACCTCACATGAGTTACTACTATTATTGTGTTTCTGTGTAAATAATTTTCTGAAATGGTTGTAGTGCTGAGCTAAAATATATAGTATGCTCCTGATATGCTTAGGGCCCTAATCTTTTTTCATATAGCTATAGCATTAATTAGAGCATAAGCCCAAAGAAACAAAACCACTAAATTCAAGAACAAACTTTTAGTATACTCAGCTAAAGGTTCAGGCATAAGAAGCAGCATTTCAGAGTCCTATAGCTCCCCATAACATGTCCAAGGCACCTTAGAAGCTTCCAAACTTTTGTATATGCTGATCAACCTGAATGGCAGATGTTGTGTTCTTCATTTGTGAGCTATCCCCAGAAGCAACTACATTTTGTGGTGGCTAAATTCCTGCCCCAAATGTCTGTATTTCTACCAGTGGACAAAGCATACAACATAAACAGCTGCTCTCGTCTTAGAGTGAAGCTCACAAAAGTGGCATCCCCTGCCTACATTGCCAGCCTGCTGCTATTCTTTAGGTGTCCTCGGTAGAGGACAGCACCATTTGTGTGCAGCTTTTCCCCATCCCAGCAGAGCTTACTGGCTATGTAAGATATAAAGAACCACATGTCTGCATCAGAGACTGCATCTCATTTTCTTAAAAAAATCCATAAATCCCTTCAGGTCCAGATGTCCATTTCTCCCATTACAACTACATCAATTTTTCCAAGTAATAATGTACTCCATGAGGCAGAGAGAAGAATGGACTCTAAAGCCTGTCTGTGCCTTCTGTGGAGAAAACTGAGGCTCAAGACCATGTCCAAATATAATATTACTATGCTGCTATTAATGGATAAGGACACACCAGATCAACCACAGTATGCCACATAGTCCTGGCTGTGGTTCATTTTGCAAATCTGGATCATTCAGAATAAATCTGAATCAAGTCTCTTGAATGTGCCTCAGGCCATTAGGTGTCTGGATGTATGAAAAAGACAAGGTATTATTTTCACAGAGGATATCTAATAACCAGGCTCCAGTTCAAGATCCCAAGAAAAGACAGAGATCTTCTGATGGGAGAGCCTGCAAGAGCAGAGGTACTTCCTCCTTCCTTCATCATCTCATTCTCTGCAACTGCAGTGGATGCTCACTCATCTGTACTCTGAATTCTCTTTATGCCTAAGTCTTGTTATAGAGCCCAAACCTCACAATTCCAGCAGGCAGTTTGGAATCCTAGGGGCAGTGCTGAGTGTTACACCACCTAAGTACCCAAAGAATCCGTTTCAGAGATAATGTTGATAAGGACTACCAGCAGGTGCAGTTCTGTAGCTCCTGCGCACATTAAGTGGCAGCTTCATAAATGAGGTGCATCAGGGTTTGGTGAGAAAGCAGATAATCAGCAAGGACTATAGACCTGAATCTCTTGACCTATTATAATGAAACAGATTCATAACTACATGTAAATCTTGATTAACTTTTTAAAATAATTATTATCAATTTACAACTTACTTGGTTGACAGTTGATTCCAAAATCAATTACTTCCTTTTCTGTTCTCAAAAGAGAGGTTTCCAGCCCAGGCAGTGGCACAGAGTATTCCTGTTTCAGAACAGAGTCCTACCCAATCATACTGGCTAGACAGGATAAAAGAAAAGAGAAGCAATCCATCTTTGAAAGACTGTATTGCATAAGCTTGCTAACTATTTTCAGCTGGCAGTTTGTTTTATGTGACTGCTGGCCTGTTAGCTTTATTTACAAAAAATCTCTCTTCTCCTGTTTCCAGTTAAACAGGTTGGAGAATTTATATTCAATTTTTATTCGAAGTCATGCTGGCTCAAGGGTGATATTTTAAAACTGACTTATTTAAAGAACTGCAAAACCTTGAGTGGACACCTGTAGTGCAGTAGACGCTCAACATACCTAATTTATGATTTAATTATTTGATTTAGGTTTTAGTAATACAGCTCTGAATATAAATGTGCCCTAAACTAACAAATTAAGTAGCAAAACAGCAAAGTCTGAGCATTTTAGTAGTTCTTTGGAGAGATGCCAACATTTAATAACACTAACAGAATAAATAAGCTTTACAAACAAATTAATTTTTTGAAGGTAACATCTGTTTTGCACTGGCTCCTGGTGTGAATAGATTCATTTGCACAGACATACAATTGGGGGATTCTGTGTCTTCACCCATCAGTATGCTATGCCTTCATCAAAAACTCTAATGTGAACAGGACTCCAAAAGTTTCTCTTTCAAACAAACTGGACAACTTCTTACACCAGTTTTGCAAGCTGTTTCATATGAATAGTTATATAGATTAAATCCTTAGAATCAAAACCTGAGACTAATCCTGTGGTTTAGGTAATATTTTTGCAATCTCTCCATGCCTGTAAGCTAAGCTACTTCATTAATCCTTTAATCATATAAATGAAGTTTAATTACCCAGATTGAGAATGTTTTTAAATGCTTCTGAAACTAGGTGACACAGGATCGTGTTGGTTGCAAATAAGGAGGGTGTTTACTCCATTTTAAGAAATTATTTTAAAAAAAGTATCAGTGCTCCAAAGAAAGGAAAAGAGCGAACTCTGCCTGTGACACTAAGGTATTCTCACTTGACAAAGGCTGTGACAGGTGTTTATCAATAGTCATCTTCTGTATCTGGACCATGACAGACAGTTGGCAAGACCTTTTATTTGCTAGGCACAGTTCACATGCATCCAGCACCAGCCTACATTTCTTCTGAGAAAGTATAGCACTCAGCTGTGCTAATGTGTTATCACAATTTCATTAACATACAGAGGTTCTCTGCTTACTTGTTTTCCCAAGATGTTTTATTTACTCAGAAATGCAAACAGAGAAGGGAGTCTGAAAACCTCTTTGTTTTCCCCTGGTTACAATTTTCTGAATCCTGCTTGTTAATTCCCTGAGACTTCCTAAGCACCAAGACTGTGCACTGTGCTAGAAGCCGTGTGACAGTTTGATTTATGTTATGCTTTTATCGATTTAAACCAAATTTTCCACAAAGTATATGACAGAACCTACTTCATCAAATATACAACAGAAGGCACATGAACAACTTGGAAAAAGAATGTTTTACCAGTTCTGAAGAAGCAGAGATCAATACTTTAGTTAGACAGAAATCAGACTTTAATATTATGCTATCCAAAACCACTGAGATTGAATAATAAAAACAAAGAACACAGTCCTTCAGCAGCTCTGTCACACAGATCAAGAAAATGATGGATTTAGTGTGAGGGGTTTTTCCATACTTTACAGCTACATTTTATTTTAGTTTCTTCTGTACAAATTAATTTTCTACCATCACTTAATAAAACCATTATGTGTCCTTTTGTTCTTTCCCAGTTTTCATTAAATTTTACTTATGATTTAATTATAGCAACCTTGTTAACACAGCCCTTGCTAACAAAATTATGAATTATTCATAGCACTTGTTCAGCTAAGGACAGATATCTGAATATTATGTTATTTTAACATCTTCTGGGAGTGGGGCAGGTAGAGGGGAAGCAAGCAGTATCCTGCAAAACTTAGGGAAAGCAGCTGTGTGCAGTGGGTCAGAATTTTCCTTCATATCTTACAGAGCAGCAATAGCTTCACCTTTCAGCAACTGCTGCACCAATTGTGTTGCTGCAGTGCTTAAGAAAAGCTGGTTAACACAGCTAGGTCCTGAGCTCAGCTAACACCTTCTTCCTAGCACTGTGTCCCTTACATTTCACAAAGTGAAATGAACACAGATTCACTGCAACACTTTATATAGCAGAATAACCACTCTAGCTGGTCACGGTTACAAAGCATTCAGAGGGGCAAGGAGAAAGAGAACACAACTTGGCCCTTGTGAAGAAATACCTAAGTTCCAACGCCACGCTATTAAGGAATTTTCAATTTCCATCCCCCCAAAAAAGCACACATAAGCAGCTGTGATTGACAGGAACATTCTATCATTCATTGTAGTCTGTTTCAGGATCTGATAATATTCAGTAGTAGAAATGAATGCATTAAAGCCAAAGGGAAACAACTTTGAAGAAATCAATCCTGCATTGGGTAAAATGGTACTGAATAAGAGCAAGCTAAGAGACAACAAAAAAAATAATATGGGGTTTATTGCTTTTTATTATTTCTTAGGTTTTAAGTGAGTTCTTGTGTAACTTTCTCTAGTTTTAATTTTGGTCTTTAAATGAACAATGAAAATCATATGAATGGGCACTATTTTAATTTTCAATCCCATTTTATACCAAAATTTTTGGGGGTGGGGTATGAAGAAGTGTGTGTATAAACATCATGGTAGAAAACTTCTGCACAATACAAAATCACATGTTAATCTTTTTAACTGTTATTCTAATTTTTTTTGGAACCTTCAGTAACAAACTAGAGGCTCTACTGTGCTTAATACTGTATACAGAAGCCAAACAAATCTCCCACACACCCTACAGGGCAAAAACATGCAAGAAAGAATGCCATAAAGAGATACAGATAAAGATATAGCAGGAAGTTATCAGACAGTATATGACAGCAGAATAGCTTGGTATTGAAAGAGTGTAAAACCACTAATTTGGTAAACTTCCTTCCTCAATCCCTCCATCTAGCTTGCCTGACAGACACACAAATGCAAAATTCATCCAGTTACACTATTCCTCATCACTTATTTATTACCTCCTAATCCCTCCAAACTTGCATAACTTTAATGGTGCAAGTCCAAATGCATATGTGCAGTAGTTTATCTTGGCATCTCAGAGACAATGATTATTAGGGCAGGTTCAGAACTGGAGGAGAGAGGAAAGTGAATCACAGGTCTTCCTAAAACAATCATTCCTTGGCAACAGCAGGAAAGGGGAATGGGGGAGGCAGGAGAAGAAAGAGGGGAAAGAGAAAGAAAGGGGAAGAAGAAAAGAGTTGCCCTGGGTTTAGCAGCAGCAGTCATTTTTCTCCTTCTTAGTAGCTGGTGCAGCACCGTGTTTTTGTCTTTCAGCTTGGGAACAGCGCTGATAACATGATGTTTTTAGCTGCTGCTTAGAATGTTAAGTCTGATCAAGGACTTTCTGAGCCCTGTGCTCTGCCAGAGAGGAAGGGAAGCTGAGAGGAAGCAGAGACAGGACACCTGACCTAAACTAGCCAAAGAGGTATTCCATACCACAGCACATCATGCCCAGTATATAAGCTGGGGCAGTCACCAGGAAGGGTTAGATCACTGCTGGGTCGGGCTGGGTTGGCAGGTGGTGAGTGCTTGTATTCTCTTCCCTTGTTATTTCCCTTGTCATTATTATTATTGGTGGTAGCAGCGCTGGTTTGTGTTATACCTCAGTTACTGTACTGCTCTTATCTCAACCCGTGGGATTATATTCTTTTGATTCTCCTCCCTATCCCTCCGAGAGGAGGGGGAGCTAATGACTGCATGGCTGATTTACAGCTGGGCTTAAACCACAACAAGAGTTTAAAATGGAAAATTTCTATGAGTTGAAATAACAAAGCTACTTAACTACCTTCGTATTTCCACAACGGTACCATGAAGTAAAACTTCAAGTGTTTCATAACACTATTTAGATTATAACACACTATCTAGTCTGAGTGGGATGCTTTTAAGTAGCACTAAATCACTAAAAAGAAAATCAGATAGTATTGGTATTGTGTATTTGAGGTTTTTGCACTTTGCTAGGCCATCCCATAATGCTATCCGACATACACACACAGAGTGACCTATTGCTAGATCTTAACTGAAAGTCAAACTCTGCAGGTAAAGACCATGTAATGTAGAAATAAACCAGAATGACTTCATACAGCAGGGCCACAAATACTGCCTGGGAGTTGAGACCTTCCAGCCTCAATTCCTAAAGGAACCTAAGGAGTATTTTTGGTACTTTGTTGATGTCAGGGACAGAATTTGAAGCTGATACAGCTCAGCAGGGTATGGTTAAACACCAAGTGACTCATCTCAGATTTGTCAGTGATAGAACTGAGAGGCAGGCAACTTAAACTACTTGATACACAGTATTTCAAAATGATGCTAGGTCTGTTCAAAGTTCTGTCTCATCCTTAAACAAACACAGGAGTCCGATTCACCCATTCGGATAATGTTATTGCAGCCATACAAGATAATCTGCTGTCAGGATAATAACCCCTCTGCTTGCCTCAAGGTCAGATAATGCTGTAAGACTTCGTCAAAATGGTCAGGTCAAAAGAGTGCTTTGATACTAAACCCTTCTGTGTCTTAAATTTCTTCTACTTAATATGTCATGGGCTACTTTCAGTTTGTGCATCTGACAAGGCTTACAGGAGAATACCTCAGTGTCCTGAAGTGACAGGAGTAGAAACATGCACTTCTCGGGCACCTTTCTCACATTGTCAGATGGCTTTACTGTAAGTGACAATCAGCTTGATACTCTGAGAGAAATAACTAGAAATAAAATTAAAAAAAAAAAATCAAGGAGGGAATTATACAGAGAGGGTGTGTAACAATTTTATGGCTACTAATATTCACAAACATAGCAAAGGATATTCATGCATTATTACAATACACCATCAACACCTTCCTGTCATAGAATCATAGAATAGTTTGTGTTGGAAGAGACCTTCGAAGGTCATTTAGTCCAATCCCCTTGCAATGACAAGAACATCTTCAACTAGATCAGGGTGCCCAGAACCACATTCAACTAGTATACTCTGATCTGTCTTGGAGCAAGTGCATTCAGCAGCAACAGTGGCTCAGTTCCCAGTTCAGCCCTTGAACTCCTCCATGAATACCATTCAAAAAGGATAACTATGAGTCATATATGGCAACTTTTTTTACCCATAGATTTCCAAGTGGTTTATGAGATAATGACTTTACACTAACAGAGACCAATGTGGCAGACACATCATCTCTGAAATTATGCAAGCCCACAAAGCTGTTTAGCACCAGACATCAAAATATCATCATGCATCATAGTATTAGCACAGGGTCCAATAACTACCTCCAGTAGTTTAACACAACAGTTTCTAGCCACAGTCACAGTTTCTAGTATTATTCCAGTGCTGTTTGCCATTACTTTATAAAATGGTGAAGCCTCCAACGTATAATTGTGGAGAACAGTCTACAGATTTTTGAGAAATCCTTTTCTCCTCCTGCTAGACAGCATCACTGAACAGTAACTTGGCTAGAAAAAGTAGGAATTTTAAGGGTCAGACCTTCAATTTAAATTCTTTTAAAACACATTTTTCTGGAATTTGTCATTCACAATTGCTAATGAGCAATTAATTTTCCCATTTTCGTCTTTGTCCTGGTAGGAAAAGAGAAATCGTTTGCAACACAAAAAAAAACCCACATAACTGGTAAATCTTTTCTTGTGCATCCTGTGAAAGTATTTTCAAAGTAAAGGTAAAATAAGGCAGTGTACCTCTTCGGCAGTCTTAATCTAAAACAGCATTTGAAAGGAAAATATGATCAGATGACAGATTCATATGCTTTGCGTAATGAATTGGGTCTACTCATGCAATACCATTAACCTAAACAAACTTGCTTGAATTAATTCGGGAGTCAGCAACTAAAAAAGAAGAAAAAAAATCAAATCAGGTATTATACAGCAGCTCATTACTTTGTTTCTTAGGACACAAGTGAATAAACAAAAGTCAAGAATTCTCATAGAATTTCTCATAGGTCCAAATAAAGTATCTTGTACACAACCCTACAAAAAGTATTTAGTAGGGAAGTTCAGACATTTGGAAGAAAATTGCTGCATAAAACCTAGGTGGTGCATATATAAACCCACATTAACTAAGATTTATGAATCTTTTCCATGAGCCATAAAACAATATGTGGAAGCCTGTTAACTTCATATACTGTACATCCATTCTTACAGAAGAGAGCAAAAATCAAAAGCAGCAGGAAAGTTCAGAAGGATAAGTTCTAGAGACTCTCTAAAAGTATTATATATGTTGGACATCTGCCTAGCTGCTCTTATTATTGCTGTAAGGCACAAGAAAGATGCTTCTTTTTGACCACTGCGTAAGCACATGAACATAAATACTAGGAAACAAAATACAACACAGACATTTGCAAACAGGCCAAAAAGATTCAGAGCTATCTGTTCCCAAGACTAGGACCTGAGGCACACCCCATACAGCTTCTCTCCATTCTTAAACACCCTTTTTAAGATGACCCAAGCTGGCTAAATGGAAAAATAATTTCTTATCTTCTAATGCATACTATTGCCTTTTGTCTCCTGAATAATATTTTCCCATGAGGCAATGCATATGATATGCTTTACTTAAATCTAAATATACATTTGACCTGTTATTTCAACCTTGTCTAGCAAATCGGTTATCAAAGATAGATATTGGTCTAGTCTTATCAAAGATAGATACCGGTCTTCTCTTACACAATCTGCTTTTGTTAAAAACGCATTGCATTTTATACAATTTTCCATGTAACTTCATGTCCTTAGATTACCCTTTTCCTTCAAAAGGTGTTCAAAGACTTGGCTTCATACTGAGGTCAGACTTACATAGCCATCCTTGACCCAAAATATTTATAATTCTCTGTCCTTGACTGCTATCCTAGGTCAGACAAAACTGTATCTGTATATATAGCTGGACCTCACTTGTGCTGGTCAAATATTTTCCCTCATAACTGTTTTCAACAGAAAAAGCAGCTTTCAACTAAATGAAAATGACCTTGGAAAGTTCTGACTTTTCACTGAAGATTCAGGCATCTAAACCCAGAAATATTTTCTGAGCAAAGATATTTATTATAAATGTTAATTTAGTATCTCACTGAAATTGTAAATTGAGTCCCTCACTCTGATCAAAAAATGCTTTTACAGATATGCAATAGTCAAGAACCACTGTGACAGAATCCAGAATAACACTCACCATTATACTTCAAAACACAAAATCATAATTTAGGAAGGGGCAGACAGAGCACTCTAGTCTGTAACCTAGAGGTGTGCATGCCAAAAATAGCAGCGGGAGCTGCTGTAGTGGTGCTCCAGAATAAAATTATTAGCTATAGGGAAAAAAAAGATATGCTTTTTAGTAAAGGTATCATAATCTCTCAACCTGGGTCATGGCAATGCCAAAAATCTAGATGGATGAAAGGAAATTAGGCTGCTTAAGTGAAACTAAGGAGAGGCAACTTCATTTAAGTCTCTCATGATACTGATACCCACAAATCATCACACACAACCTGTCAACTACTACTACGCTATATAGAGAGGATGGTCCTAGATATCCAGGGTCACACAAAAAGCTAGTATTGTAGATACTGCCACAATCTGGCAATTTCACTACCCTTCACCAGTTAAACACATTTGTCATTACAATGTTTGTGAAGATTAAGACTAGTTAACAGAGCTTCAAGTCAGCTTCTGTGACAGTACTGAAGGTACTTATTGCCTGGGACACCTATTCTGTGTGACACCTGTAACAAAATATACATTTGACCCTCTGAAAGCTACCTACCACTAATCATATCCTGGCTGGGTAATGTTTTTACTACGCACCATGCTGTGCCTTGCCAGAGCGTACTAACAACAGTTGTGCAGAGATAGACAAATCTCTCAACTGGTGTCCATTTCCATGAGATCTTAAATGTGATTTGTAAATATTTTTCCAGAGTAGTCTATTACTGTAATTGTATTCATATATATAGGAGACAGGAGTTAAAAAAAAACCCAATAAAATCAGTATTGCTTTAAATCTAAATACCTTGACATGGCAATTTTCTCAAGACGCTAAATGAGTTAAGTGCCCTCTGTAGTCTGTTGTTGACAAACTTGAAGCTAACGAAAATAATCAAGTACAAAGCCAATACAGCATGGGTAAAACCCAGTCAAGAACCTAAACACTTATTCCACTGGTAGAGAACAAAGAGGAGCTCAGATGCTCTGCTTCCACAGAATATTAGCAAGCTAAATGGAGCAGAGCTAAGCAACTAGAAAGACAGGGTTTAGCAACTATAGTCACACAGATATAACCTAGGGCAACCAGTCACTGAAAAATTAAAGAAATACAAAAAGAGAGATTCTTAAAGCTTAAATATTTCTCATATACTAAGCCAGCTATAGGTCCAGAGGGAAATAACTTCAGTGAGCACTTCTATGATTTTCCTAGTGTAAAAAAGCTTCTAGGGTCATAATTAATTGAATTAATAAAATTTAAATTTGAGGCTGAACAGGGCCTTTTAAACTATCAAGTCTGAACTCTAGGACATCAGGCTTAAATTTCGTCTTGCATTGATTTAAGAAACTTGTGTGATCTAAAGTATACTAGAAATAAGAAAAGCATCCATTCCTGATAAGAAGGCACCAGCAGTGGAGATCTCATTGCTTCCCTTAGGAATATATTCCAGTGCTTAATCACTGTTAAAGCACCTGGTTTGTGCCTTTTAGCACAGACTTAGCGTATTGCCTGCATTTTTTTTAAAAAAATAAGCATTCCAATATCATGCATTTTTTCATGAAAAAAGATTTTAAAAGTTCATTAAATCACTGGTTTACATTTTCCTTTATTTTTAGTATTTTGGAGGAAGAATGAGAGGGCTTCTTGCTTTCTTATATCCTTCCTAACTTCTTGGAAACCACTTTAAAACATGGACCACCACACTGGGCATGGCATTCCAGAACTGATCTCACTAGTGTCTAATACAGAAGCACTAGCACATCACTTTTGTTGTCTACTCACTGTTTGCATGCATCACGTCCCTCAGAGCTCATGAGAACTCTTGGCATTACAACTCCCAAGCACTGCAGGGAATCTTGCCCTCCTTGCTTATTGATTTTCAGGAATATAATTAGAGGAAATATGTTTTAATGAGACCATCTTACTAAGAAATCAAGGTATGCCTACATGAATGCTATGTCCTTATGATGTAGTCCTGCATCATCCACATGTTTTATCATTGGAGATTTCACAGTGGTGAAATTATTCACAGTGGTGAAATTATTCACAGTGGTGAAATTATCAAATAACAGATTTTCTACTGACCCCTCTAAAATCTGTCATCAACAGTCAAGCAATAAGTTTTCAGTTCACTGAATTAGAATAGGCTGTACCTCCAAAAAAAAAAAAAAAAAACAAAAAAAAAAACCAAACAAAAACAACACACACCAAAACAAAAAAGAACACACCCAAAAAAACTATGCCAATTTTATGCAAGGGAAAAAAAAAAAAAAAAACTGTAAAAAAAAGGAAATAAATTGAGCATAACTTCACAAAGAGGCTTTTGAATACAAATCAACTAAAACATGAAGACACTTTGAAATGAGCCATTAGTGTGAAATCTGAGCAGCAGTTTTTAAATCAGATCTGGATTAACAGTTGAGTGAAGTTGCCAGAAATGGGAAAGGAAAAGAAAAGCAGTGATCTCAATGAATATGTTTCTTAACAAAATCACATTCATGGAGCAGCTACACTTGCTGATGCACAGTACAGCTGGTATTTGTATTATGAGTAACTTGTGACAAGAAGCCCAATAGCTGACCTCTCCATCTAATGAAACACAGAGAATGAGAAAACCTCATGCCCATTCATGCTGAACTGTACTTTTTCCTCACCTCTGTTATTTGCTTGTATTTGGGTCAATGCCAGCATCGGTACATGTGCACAGTATATTGTGCCAATAAATAGAACGGACTGGTGCCAACTTAAAACTATCTTTCTTAATCTGTTTTCAGAAATTTTCACTGGAAACAAACTGTCAGGAGTGAGGTAGGCAAGCTTAAAGAAACTGGCTTAACCTCTCTGAAACAGGTGCCTGACCTGCAGCATCTCTTAATAGCATGTGAAAATAATCCATTAACAAAGTACAAAAGCATTTTACACTTTAGCCAAACACAGCAATGACAACATTAATAGAGCACAGATTTCCTCCTTCTGCAGCAGCTCTATTATTTACCATCATGCTGATGTTCCAGCAGTAGATGGAAGAAATAAAATCTTCAAATTACATCTTGTGGAGTTGCACAGAAAGAAGTGAGGGAACTCCCTCACCCCTCCCAGGGGCCCAATGTCTGGCACCCTGTTGCCTTAGCTTGCTCAGCTATAATTGGGTTACATTATCAGATTTTTATCACGGGCTCCATGATTTCTTCAGGCAATGACTGCTGCACCTTGAATACCTGCTTTAAGAATCATACATCTTTCTGCTTGCTTGAAAGTGAGTGCCCTTTAATTTTACAAAGCTCCCACATTCCTCTAAAAAATGTAGTAAAACAGGAGAAAATCTTAGAAATTCTCCTTGAAGCTTCTTATCTGGAATACCATAGTTTTGCAAAGCTTTATCCCCTTTATATCTTCAATCTAGTAAAACAATACTCATTTTTCCACATCTGCACAACTACATTTCTACCCAGCCATAAAAGTCATTTGTCACATTTGCAGAAATCTGTCTTGTTGACACCCTACTCACCCACCCTCCAACATCACGTATCTTCAACTTCCTCCATGATAGCACACTCTCCTCACCCAATGTTCTTCTCTGTAGCATTTACAAGCTCACAAGAAAGCCTTTTGTGCAGAAAGTTACCCCCTTCCTGACTAGTATGGTGATGGGGCAGTGAGTTGAATTATCCTAACTAGAAGTCTAGTGCTAGCTTTTCCTATTTGTTTTATATTTGATAAACTTCTCTGCTGATCAAAAGGCAGTTTGATCTCTTTTAGTATGTATTCTCTGTACTGTTACTTTAATTTGCTACTGCTCCTAAACAAAATATCCCAGTTTACCTATTTAGAATTTTGAACTGTAATGTTAGGATGAATACCTCACATTTATTTCACTCCTAGCAGTTCAGAAGCTGCGGTTATCCTTGTTTAGTAATTTTTTTCCCTAGGATATCTGCCATAGTTAATTATCCTCAATTGTTCTTTGCATTGACATTTGCATATTAACTAGACTTCTCTGGTTCAAGATATCTTTACAAAAGGAAAGATCTGCCTTGCCAGAACGCTGCTTTCTTTGGATTACAGCAGAACCTATTCATGTGCAACATCTTCAGTTCCTCAACACTGAGCCCTCAACTTCTTGATGTGCTTTATTCATAAACCTATTAGGACTTCTAACTTTATCCAGCTAGCTAATTGTGCTTATAACATGGTTATACTGGAAAAAGCTGCTGAAGAATCTGAAGATGTAATCTTTGGACCAATCTGCTCACAGGAGTAGTGATTATCAGAGACAAGCTTTCTAATAACAAGGCCTTACTAAAGCTATCCTTCTCTCAGTGGCTCAGCTCAGCATAGGAAGATTAAGAGACTGCTTTTTTTAAGTCACTCCCAGCTCCTCTTACTCATTACTTAACTGGTCAGAAGTACAATATATTACTGAGTAAAATATTCTTCTGCAAAAGTGCTAAACCACATCCTGATCTTGTCACAGGTTTTGAACCTATGTCCATATCTGAAATAAGTGTTGTTTCTTACAACTGTACAAATAAGAAATAATATATTTTCATTAACACATTATATATCTTACCCTGTTGCTAGCAGCTTTGTCATGGGCTTCACACAGCACAAGTCACCTTGGCTCCCTGCTTTTACATTCTATATGGATACACATACCCCTGACCACGGTTCTGTTTGCACACTTATACTGTGCCAAGAGAACAGCTCTCCGGTCTATCTTCACTACTGTACCAACCAGTCCTCAAAAAACCTTTTAGAATTTGTTTTCTTTAGAGCTACTGTTCTCCTTTCTGGCGTGACACCCCTCTTCTTATTTACACTTTATTATATAGTCTTCCAATAGAGGAAGAGAAATTCTTTTATTTTTACACAACTGACCTTTATTTTTCTCTCAGAAAAGATTCAGTGAATTATCACTTCTGTTTCTTTTATTTTGTTAGCATCTTTGCAAGCATCAGAAGGCACATAGTTCATCCAAGCCTTCCTCCAATTTCATAGCTCATCCTTCAACAGAATTGTGCTTCAGTAGTTCCTTACAGGATTTTCTCATAGGGGGTCATATGTACCTTTGTAACTGAGAGCATCCTCTAATTCTTTGCAATGCAGAAGCTGTAGATTTGTCAAAAACTGTCTCCACAGATCTGTGAACTACTTTAACTGAACTGCAGCTGTACCTATGTAATGATGAAATATCTGACTTTCTGAAAAATGCCAAAAATTATTTTCCTATTTCAGTATAATTTTGGTGCACTGGCTTTAACCCTCAAGCCATGTCACCAGAGGGCCATAACAAGAATATTACTCCAGCTGTTACTTAAAAAGTTGTAGCGGCCATTTTATTGTTTTGCTTTCACTGTAGTATTTTTAGTTTGAGCCAAACTAAAAGCCAAACTTTCTTGTTTGGGAAGTCCTGTTCACATTACTTTCTCACTACCCACTGCTTTCCCCATCCTCCTGGTTCTCCTCTTCCAGGACAGAGGCACTGCAACCATTGCAATTCTCAGCACCTATCTTAGTAGCTGCAAGTTCATTGTACCTGATATAATTTATTGATGAGATGCTTTTAAAAGCTTTATAGCTTTCACTTCATTTGGACCAGACTTTTTCTCTCTTTCTCAGTGATGCAATTGAAGTAATTCATCTGATCAAAAATTATTTGTACATATTCTTCATTGCATTTAATCTTTAAAGTCTACTACCCCTGCATCTTGCAAATTATTAGATTTGTGGTACCACTGGTATTAGACTGTCATTATTAGCAAGGTGCATAACTGCTGCCAGTCCTTGTTCTTCACACATCTGTTTTCTGGAATGCTTCTTAGGCAGATGGTGATGCCAAGGACATTCTCATGAAACAATCTTCCACAGGGAGTGCAGAAATCCCTAACTTGTTCTTCTGCATTCATTCCTTCTGCCAGTACCAGGGCTGAAGGATTTTATACAATGAACACACTTCATGTGAAGAGCTTGAAAGTGATCTCATCTCAGACAGCTGGCATAAGAGTCTTTTTTTAAAGGCCTTAAGGGTCTATGCACAGCCAGGTCACACCAGTGTTCATCCTTTCTAATGCAATAATTTAGCTTACTAATGCCAATGGCATCTCCAATTTTGTAATCATGCTAAAGATGTACCACATGCAGAAGTTCCTTTTCTGCAGGAAAAGAAACCCTATTGCCAAGCTATGGCTAGGCTAGTTTTGCAATGTCCTGAGAAATTTTCTATGCCTTCAAACATGCCAGGAAATCTGTAAGTTTTCTCCGAGGTGAAATTTCTTTTTATTAGCTCCATGGTTGTTCAGGTTTTCACATGCATAATGATTTCAAAGCTCCTGTTTGTGTTGCTGGCTTTGATGCCATCAGTATTACACAGAAGTTCATGTGACCTTTTATCTTTCTTTCTTCTAAATGCATTTAATACAGTATTTCCTAATTATGAAAGTGGATGCCTTTCATACACTCCTAGTTTCCTTGGTATGGAGGAGGATGTGTTTGTTTTCTTATATTTTGCTCCAGGGGTCCTGCTTTCTTATGTCCTGAAATTAGATTCATTTCACCAAATATTAGATACTTATTTGTTAGCCATCTAAGTCTTATCTAGTTGTTCAGCCTCTTCTGTAGTCAAAATAAAGGGAAATAAAATCATTCTAGTTTCAATTCCTTCCAATTAACTCCAGCACTGCAAGATAAGAATAACTGCCTTGGCATTTGGCCATTTCTCTTTACTGATGAACAAGACTGGTAGATTAGATTTCTTTCAGATATCCTATTATAAGTTGTCTGAAGATAGGGGAGATTAATCCTACTAATGATGCCAACCTTGAGTAACACACATACTTCTGAAAAGTCACATGCCTGTTATCAGTGCCAAGCAGTGCCTCAGTCTTCTGTCTTCATTGTGTGTGTAGCTGACTCCTATGTGTCTCTGGTTGTGCTTTTTTGTTTTATTTTGGTTGGGGTCTTATTTGTTCAGTGGATGGTCATTTTCTTGTTATTATACAATTGATGTCAGGGAGGCATTCACCTCTTCACTTTAGCTACCTTGCACAGCCTGCATCCTCCAAAACTTTTTAACATTAATTTGTCTGACATTAATGCCTGTTCATATATACATTTTGAAACTTATGTCAGTAGTCTTCTGTCCTTTGCCTTCCCTTATACTTCCACTTTCAAAAGTAGCTTCATTAACCACTCATCAAATTACATAAGCAAGTCTGCATTTATCTCAGATTTTTTCTTTTCATGGAGGTGTTGTATTTGGGATATAATGGACTTCAAATAACTTCAGGAAGATGACTCAATTTTGCTCTCTGCTTCAGTGAGCTCACAACTAGAACACCATGATCTGTTGATACCCCAGACATTTTACTCAGTCCCTACCAGAGAACAAGCCACTTCTCTGCTGCTACTTATGTATACGAAGATCTAAGATCAGTTCTTTTAACTTCTTCCATTTTGCTCACATCTCTACAATGCTTCCAGTTTCAAAGTTGAAAGCAGCAAATTTTTAGCCATATTCCACATAAAAGCCAGAGTTAATTTTTTGTGTCTGACATGGCATCTCGCTCAAGAATTTGATGGTCAAGACAGGCTTTCCCAAGGATGCATTGAACTTGTTTTTATTACCACTGATTTTCATCCACCCTCCCCAATCTGAGACATGAGAAAGCCAGACACAGAGAGAATTAACCTTTAAAAGACAGGGGAAGTGGAAGAAGACCTGATGATTTGACCTTCTAGGACTCCAGTAGGATTCCTTTTATCCTCAAGTGTTTAATATGTAAGTTACAACAGTCGGGGAATTTTGTTGGGTTTTTTATCCACTCTATAAAAAAAGAGAGAAAAGCCACAAGGAACTACAGTAGAATTTACTAGCAACAGCTGCAAGTCAAAATATCATTTATACCAGATTTAGTAATGTACTCTCAAACTTTCTCCATAAAACAGATTAGATTATATTTACATGTTAAGTGACTTTAGATGTCATGGTCCTTACAATAGCATACCTGTTATTCTAACAAATATACTATAACCATGCCTGCACTCTTCAACCAGCCTGTACTGATCACTCCCCACCCTCTGAAGAAAATTCCATGGTACATGATAAAACACCAACCTCTCTTGCACAAGTCAGGAAGAGAGTCCCCTTGAAAATAATCTCCTTTTGGGGGTGATTTTATTCCACGGTACACGCACTTAAGACCTGGAGATGTCTCTGTGCCTCACCAGCTCAGTCATGCACACAAGCTGTTGTATAAAGTCACTGAGTAATCTCAGTCAGCTGTTAGCAGGGGTCAGACACGTGCAAAACTTAGCCAGATAATAGAATGGAAGTGTTTGCTCTTTAGACTACCACATAGCTAATACCATAATCATTCTCTTTGAGAAATAGAAGTGACATCTTTTCTTTGATACTTTTCTTATATACAAAGAGTCATATGAAACTCATGAAAAAAATAAGCTCGGACTTAAATAAAAAATATTCATGAAAGGGACACTTTAAAATAAAAGGCTGCAAACTTCAAGAAATCTTAAGAAAAATTTCACAAAGGATCCTGGGAATGGTGAAATGCACCTCTTATGCCTACAGCAGAAACATCACACCTAGCAATAGAATATTAAATAACGTGCTTTTAAGAAATGTGTTATCTATAGCACAGTTTGAAATAGGAACATAGTCTCTGGAAAAAGCAGTATAGGTAGCAGTAAATACAATAGCATGAGCATATTGGCATGTGGGGAGGATGGGATTACCTTGAGTTACAGGGCCCCCATTATGCAATGAGGCAAAAGGCAAATGCCTTCTGGGCCAATTCAGGGCTCTGAGTTGAAGCAGAGCTGCTATACGTATTTCTAACAGTGGCCACATCATCTGCTTTGTTGGCGGTTGTTTGCTTTGGGGATTTTTGTTGTTGTGGGGTGCTTGTCATTGGGTTTTGTCTGTCCCCATCCCCTCACAGCTGCAAATTATTTCTCTTACTATTATACTTCTCAGCAGAGCCACAGCTGGATTAGGAATGGGTTCCTCCAACAGTAAAAAAGTGAACCTCCTTTAGGTCTGACTCAAAATAACCATGATGTTTCTGCCAGAATATTTTTCTTCTATTTGAACATGCTAGTGCCATTTTCTCAAAAGGATAAATACTGATTTTTACCAATAGTGCAATAATTTGATGCTCATTGGCTATAAGAACAGACATTTTGAGATTCTGTTTTTTCTGTTCTGACATGAAAAAAAAACTATTTTGCAATCTCAAAATTTCCTGCATAATGGAAATCCTAAATGTTCTGCAATATGGCTAGTGGCAGTAGTGTTTCTCACCAATATTTCCCAAGACTTGAAAAGTCTGGAAAGTTTCCATCACAGAGCTTTCAGGCAATTGGATTATTGTTAAACACATTACACTTAGAGGGAAAAACTCATATTCAACCCTGGAGATGCCTTTTGCTGTTTAGCCTAAACTAGATCAATAGTGAAACTTCAAAAAATTGGCTATTTTTACACTTAAGAAAAAAGAAAAACCCCCCACTAATTCTCAAGAGCTAGGTTCTGAAGGTCCTGTTGCTATTGAACATACTGTACCCTCCCGCAGCCCCTCTATGAATTGCTCAGCCACATCAGACAACCTGCTTGTGATTCAGCTAAGCTACATTGTTCAGACACTTGCCAGCTGTCTTGTCTGCAATGGCATTGCCTTCTTTGCTTATTGCTAGGCAGGACAGAAGAGGACGTCATATGGAATCAAACCCAAAAGAGACTGAAGCTGAACAAGGAAGGGGTACACAGATTTACATGTTGAGTCTGATGTCAGTGAGACAGGATGGGAGAGGAACTGTGCCTGGCTAGTGTCAAGGGAAGACAATCTGCCCAGACAAAGGAATGCTCAAATATCAATGAGAGGATGCAGAGTAAACATTTCTGGACACGTGAACTGGGAGTGGAAGACTGCAGATGTGGGGAATCAATGGGAAAATTGTTATTTGATAAGAAAGTAAGGCATACTAATATGCTAGCACTGCAAACTGATTAAAATTCTCTACACGTGCATATACAGGCATCTTGAAGTCAGCTTCCCAACCTAGAAGTGTCCTGGGTTTGGCTGGGATATTGTTCATTTTCATCTTAGCTGGTACAATGCTGCTTCTTGCTTTAGTCTGAGAATAATGTTGAAATCAGAGAGATGTTTTAGTTTTTGCTAAGTAGCACCTACCCTGACCAAAGACTTTTCAGTCTGTCATGCTCTGCCAGTGGGGAGGGACAAAGGAAGCCAGAAGGCAGCAGAGACAGGCTAATTGACCCAAACTAGCCAAAGGGATATTCCAACCCAGAGCACATCATGCCCAGTATATAAAACTGCAGGGAGTTAGCCAGGAAGGACCGATTACTGCTTGGGTCAGGCTTGGTATTGGCCAGTGGGTAGAAAGCAATTGTATTGTGCATCACTTGTCTTTTGGGTTATTTTGTTTGTTAGGGGTTTGGTGTTTTGTATTGGGCCTTCGGGGGGGGGGGGGGGGGAAGGTGTCTGGAATTATTGCTTCCTTCCTATTTCATTCGATTTATATTATATTTTACTTTTATTTCACAGTTATTAAACTGTTCTCATCTCAACCCACAGGGTTTTACCTTTTTCAAATTCTCTTTCACTGGGAGAAAGGGCAAAGTAAGCAGCTGCATGGTACTCAGTTGCTGTCAGAGCTTAACCTACAACTAGAAGTTACCACCTTTGTAATATTAATGTTTAACACAGTATATTACATAGTGTAGAAGCTGAGATATGCAGATGGACTGTTCAGCCAACGGAAGCCTGAAGTGCAAATCTAGAAGTGGGATGACTGATGAAATATATTCCTGCTATTTTTTCCCTATCCATGATTTAGAAAGGCATGAGTTTACTTCAGTAGTAATTCATGAGTTATGCTGAGGTTTATACTTAGTTTCCTCCAATTCTTAAAGGAGCCTTAATGTAAACTTTACCTTTTTCTATAACACTATTTAAATTATTTCTCCATGGAGATGCTGGGAGATTCAACCAGAGCAGCTGGAGTGTGATAAGACTTCTTGCCAGCCTTAAAATGCTGTAAACCCAAGTCTGATATGCTTTTGAAATGCCATCACTGCACATGAATTAGAATCCCTCTTTCATGTTGCACTGAATGATGTGATTATGTCTGTAATACTATAAAGCAACTGTGTCATCAATAAGGAGGAAACATTTATGGCATAGGTTATTAAAACAATGAAAAATAGGGCAGTGGAATTTAAGTCCTTTTAGCAGGCTGAATAATGGCTAGTTAAGTAAGAAATAAAGAGATAAATAATTTATTACAGAATCAGAAGCATTGCAACAAGCACAAGAAAATTGTCTTCACTTTAAACTGCATCCCAAGAGGCCTCAAAGCAGAAGCATGGGAACACACAATCAACGTGTTAGAGTACATGCAGAAAAAGGGGAATTGGAGGACCAACTGCAGCCCAAAATAAAGCCATCACTCAAGAACACTAGTGTACACATATGGCAACAAATTAAGCACATCAGATGCACTAAAAGTAGTGGTGTCTCAAAAAATCTGAAGACTACTGTGGTGAGTAAGGAGGATGCCTGTTTCAGCATGCACACCCTATTCCCATCTGATCTGGTGCTGGCCTCCATGTAAGCATGGGAGGAAAACAGGACTCAAATTTTTACTGTGAGGTGGAAAGGCTCACTACAAACTTATAAGGCAGCTTTGATTAAGACCTATCCCCAAGATCATCAGGGTAAAGGAGGAAGTGTAGAGGAATATTCATCTTCAGTTACTTGTTCTGGAAGAGAATTAAAGAACAGAGCAGACAGAATTCAGTATAATCACACAAAACTTCCATTACAAGCCTGTATTTTTCAGGTTGGGCCTGACAACTCGGCTCAAGCAATCCAAGTTGTTTGTACTAACAAAGATGATATTTCCAAAAATTAAAAATCTGAAATTAGGTTCCTAATTCCAAGACCAGAAATGAAAGTATGTTTCCCTGAAATGCTGAAAACAACAATTACGATGGTTTTCATATATAGCTTTTAATAACAGTTCTTAACTGTTTGGCACTTTGGAGGTTTCAAATAAAATTGGGAGTTGATCAGAAAAGGATTTTTTGGTTTGATTTTATTCTTACAGAGGAGAATCTAAGCTTTCTAATTACAATTTGACCTAATGAGATTCCCACCCTGATCATCACTCTGATAAGAATTTATATTATTACAATATTTTTTTAATTCATACTAACTCAGTATGAGACCTTGAACAAAGGAATTGCACAATCTTCTGGCAGATAAAATTAATAAAAAAAGGCACAAATACTATAGAACCACACAAGATACTGTAGAACTTACAGGGCTATAGCATAGAGGATAGCAGAGCAAGTTGCAACAAAAGGCAAGAGCCTTTCAATCTGTAAACGAGATCATAAGCATCTATATTTTACATAACGTTTCTCAGAATACAGAATTTGTACTTTGAGTAAAACCATGTTCTTTGATACCATAAACAACCAATAAAGAAAAGGAGACATGGGAAGGGTTAAGTTTAAGACTCACTGTTACTTACTCAAGTATTCCTACAAAATTGACGCAGAGCTCTAATCACTGCTCAGTTTCGCATTTGTTCCCTCCTTCTTTAAGGAGGCAGAGAGAAAGACTGAAGGAGAAAGCACAAGAAAGCAAGCAAGAGAAAGAAGGAGAGAGAAAGCAGGACAGCAATCAATAAAGCAAATTTTCCTTAGCAGCAAAAATAGCTGATAGAGCTGCTTCCGAAGAACACTGAAAATTACTTTGCAAGTAAAAGTAACAGAGAAGATAAGTCAACTTGCGGGACTCATGGGAAAGTGGTTATTGACGGGTATGAGGATGATATAATTGCTCAAGATGAGCAGGTTTTTCTTTCATCTCAAAGCACTTTTGGATCAGAATATTGGAAAGACAGGTGCAAGACAATAGCTTAAAGCCTGTTCCTAACATATTTACATAATTTTATAGAAAGAAGCATTGATGTATGAAGCATAAAATAAATACATTGAATGCTGAAAAGCAAGTATTACACATAACTTATACACACTGCCAACAATAAAGAAACTTATTAGCCAAAATATACTTTACCTGTTGAAAAAAAATGCATTGATTTTACAAAAGGCTGAGTATGTGTTTAAGAAACTGTTCACTACTGTTCTTACATAAAGCAACTGATACAGTTTCCTGTTAAACACAGCCATTCTAACAGCCTTCAGAATGAAACAAACTTTGAGCATCAAAATATTTGGGGGTTTGCTTTGTGGTTGGAGGTTTGGCTTTGAACAGGAGGATGAGTGGTTTTTTGCTTGGTTTGGGGTGGGGGCTTTTTGCTGTTACTGAAAAACAATAGACAACTCTGATAACAGGTGAAGGTATGCAGTACCTTGTGGGTAAAGAGATGGTATTTTCTGTTTATATTCAGTTAGGCAATTCCTTTGTTTTAAAAAGGATTTTTTTGTGTACTAGAAAATCATGTTAGTAACAGTATTTGTATAGGAAATATTCTTTAACAAACTTTACAGATATCTAAAACCTATCTTAACCCATGCTGGTCCACCTCTTACAACGACATTACCTGAATGGTGTAATCCTGTTGCCAGGCTTCTGACCAGCCCCAGTGCATATGGTGTAAGTACCCAGCTTGGTTAATTGTATTTAAGGTGTAATCTAAACCCTACTATCCTCAATGAAACACTTCAGTAAACTCCCTTTTCCAAAGCCCATTACTTTCAATGCTCATAATTACCCAATCTCTTCAGGGTCACAGATAAGATGTTTCAGAAGGTGCAGTGCTACGTTTTCAAGAATGGCCACTAATACTGCAAGAGATTCAAACATGAGTGACATACTGAAAATAATTCAGCCATGTGCTTAAAATAATGGCCACATGAGTAATATTCAAGCACTGAAATTATATATTAAAGATCTGAAGTGTAGATTATGTTTCTCAGCACTGCTTGAAAACAGAATATGGTAAGCAATTGTTTGTTTTCGATCATCATCAAGGTGGTAAATTAATACCTGAAAAAATAAGCAAATAATGAAGTGAAAGTGGAATTGCTTTAGAATTGTTCTCCATTTAAGCTTTAACAAAATTCCTTGTCAAGAGTCTTCCTTCCACTGACTTTTTTTTCCTTTGTTTGAATACAGGATCAACTGAAGGATGATGACACAGATTATATCATAAATAATGATGAACTGACTGAAAACTATGAATCATCTGCACACATACCAGTGCGGGACAGAACAGGTTCTACCCAGGCTGCAGGCAAGGAAGATATTCATGAAGGAGACCTAGGATTAGGAGGGTACAAACTCCAGCTTGAACACCCTGCACATCAACCCCAGATGAATTCATTAGCATGAATGGTGCAATGCTAATCAAGGAAATAACATAAAAACAAAAAAATAAAGGATGCTGTTTTGTGAACATGAAGCTATAAAATGTACTAAGCACAAAAATCAAAGAAAAAAAAAAATCATCAATTAAATACCTGCTCCCCTCAGGTAAGGGTTTATCATCATCCCTGTACCTACAACAAGATGCAGGCTTTCTGACTGCAGCAGGTTTTGATAAGAAGATGTAGGCATTACCAGCCCACTGAATTCTTTACAGTCTTGTCTCAGTGCTTGACTATATCATGCCCCTCACATGCACACAGGCCTCTGAATGTTACTTACAGTCTTTAGTCAGCTGGAACAAAGATCTTCCTAACATCTTCATGCTCACATGATGACAGCACTTTTACAGCTGCTCCTGAACAGATCCACACATAGCTACTAATACAGTAGCTATTACGTTTATAAGTAAGAAGCAGAAGATTCTTCGTCCAATGAGTATGTGATCTAAAAATATTTAAAACATGCATTGCAGCACCTCAGTCTTGACAGGTTAAGCTCATTCAAGCTCACAGTGTAGACTTTTCCTGACAGACCAACATTTGCTTTCTAAATCCACCTTATTGCCTAGTCTATCAAGGGTTGCACCAGACTGGCACAAAGTGAACATTGATAGTAGAAGACATTGAAGTCTATGTAATCAGCAACAGGCAACCTTTTATTGCTGCAGAGAATGGGCATGACCACTATTTATATAGCAGTTATTCCACAAGGCATTTGGGACGACCGCTTTGCGGCACACAAAGCTTACATGCTAGGAAGAGTTTTGTTGGTTTTTTAAGACCACTTCAAATGTATACTTCAATTTAAGCAGTCAGCTGTTTCAGGTTTTATTGCTCGAAGAGAGTTGTTTCTCATCAAATATTTCTGCAAAACAGCTATATCTGAGACTGTCTGCTCCATGGATGTTTGTCTATCTCTCTATCTATGCAGGGCACAGTATCACACTAGTGATGAGTACAGTGGGCACTGTAGAAAACAAGGATAGCTTAGGTGTAAATGTATTAATTGTGACAACTGATCAACCATTACATACAGCCAGCTGCCATATGCTGTTACTAAGCATTAACACAAATCAGCTTTTGCACAGAGCAGCTAAGCAGTGCAATACAGGGACAAAGCCACGCTTCTGTTACTAGAGCATGAGCCTTTTTTCACTGCAGAAGTTTCAATTAGCTGTGCATGATAACGTTCCTACTAAGAAAGTTAAAACGTGGAGAATTTTTAAATAAGGTCATTCTTAATATATAAAGACAATAAGAAAGCAAGAAATTTGAAATCTATAAGAATAAAAATCAAGCCATCTCCATGAATGATCATGAAGCTGAATAGGTCTTGATTTCACCACAGATGGAAACTGAAATACAAGCTTAAATATAATCAAGTTTTAGTCTTTTTTTTTTTCCAGGCTAATTAATTTCTGGTTAAATATGACTCTATAACAGCTCTTTTAGGCATAAATTTGAATGCTGGAATTCTATATGCTGTTACAAAAGATCAGAAGCTTAAACTGGCATTTTATTTTCCCTAAACACTAATCAAGTAACTTCAAAGGATCTTAATCCCCATGTAGTTTGAAACAAATAGTATTCAGGCATGATCACAAGTTCTGAAAAGAACTAATGAATTTCCAGCTCCCTAATTTGCCTTGTTTAGCTACATGAGGATGGAAAAATATGCACAGCAGGTTGCAAGAAGGGATAGAGAATGGATGAGGAGGTAAGGTTTTACTGTGTAGTACTGCACACCTTACAGCATGCACTAAGTGTCAATGGTAACAGGAGGCAGGGGAAACAGAGACATGCTGCAGTGAGGTGAGTATGCAGCAACACAGTGAGAAGGTATTATCATGGATGAGTGCTAACAGTCCAGATTTCGGTAGCCATAGTTTCCCATTTCAATCTTCAGAAGTATTGCGTGCATGTCACTGGGCTTCCTAAACTACGTAGGAAGCAGAAATCCTAGTCCTTATAGTGCAAATCAATAAACTGCTGTAGTATTTTGAAGATGCCAAGATGTTTTTCACAGCCGCTACATGAACTGGAAACGACAAGCTCCTCACCAACAGTTCTGCTCTTAAATTCTACTCTGAAATGCATGCTGCAGCATACTCTACGGATTTTTTGCTGATTTATTTATTGTGCCTATGTCCAAGATACTCACACTTGGGCAATGTGATAAATGAAGAGCTCTAGGGTCTGAAATTCTCTGTTTATCAAAAGAAAAAATGTCTGTAGTGAATACTCTCCACACTGTTGTACCTGGATGCCTAAAAGGGTTACTTTACCGAGTAAAGAAAGTCATCTCTTGCAACAGAAGAGTGCGCACTTCATGTCTTCACAGGTCACATTTTTATGCTAAGACTATCAAAACACTGAATCAATAGTCCCAGCAGGATGGGTGTTGAGTCTCTGGGACCATGCTCGGCAAGCAGAGTACCATTACCTCTTAGTACAATTAGTAACCTGAGCTGCAAGCCAACTTGAAACTTGTACTAAATGGCAATAAGTCTCAATCATCCATTACAGTATTCAGCCCTGCCATTTCCTAATTTTAGGATATTCTCTTCATGACATGCAGATCAAGTTAAGACAGCATTAAAACAGATGATATATTTGTATTCAAGAAGAAATTACTTGTAAGTAATAATTCTACATGAGTGTTTAAACAGAGTAATGGATGTTAAGAGAGGCCTTTAATGCTAATTTACAGTTCATAGGCTGGAGATTCAAACTACTCCATATCACACAGTGTTTGACTGAATGTGCAAGTCACTCGTGATAAATGTGAAGCCATTCTTCCTATCTGAGCTAATCTAATAAAACACTGTATGGAAAATGAAATGTAAAATACGTTGTCAAAATGTAGTGTCTGTATCCTTAGCATGAAGGCCAAAATGTTAGGAAAGATGGAAATCTGCAATATTGCTAAACCTTTCAGGTTTCTGAAGTAATAACTGAAATGTCATACTGAACTGCAGAGAACATTTGGCTATGGTTGGAAGCAACAAAATGAATTCTGGCTATACAGAGTGCCAGTTCAAATAGATGCTGTACTAGAAATATCAGGTCACTATGATAACTTTCATGGAGAAGTGCAGCATTCTTTAACCTCACTGAAATCAGGAGCCATTGGAAGCAAACACTTCCATTGCTACGTTTAGAGCTTAAGCTTGTCCATATTAACCACATTAGGACTATCTTCACCAAACTGGTCAACACTGTGCATAACTTAAGGAACTAAACTAATTGCACTGAAGCCACTAGAGCACTTCACACCCTTTCCACCCAGAAACTTACTCATGTGCCTTGCTGAGCTGAGAATAATCTGTACAACACATCTTTCTTTCCTTTTGAAGGCTGGTCTGGTTTTTACTATCAGTCATCAAATAATGCTGGGCCTGGAACACCCCAATTGCCGTCTACATTTGGGTACAACATGAATGCAGCTATATACCTAAGTTCATTTTAAACACACATGAGCATTACACATAGGCTTTCAAAATTCTTTGTTTTCACAGAGATTTAGAATTGTTGGGATACAAGTACTAATTATGTACTTCAGAGAACAAAGAAGATACCCCAAATACCCACTTTATGGATTGGAAACTACTTCTGATGACAAAGTTCGTTTTCCCCTACTTCCTTCTAGAAAAAAGGAAAATAGCCCTTTACAACATCTTAAAGCAAACCAGTTCCGAGCATTTTAAATAACACAAGCAAACTCATCTCTGGCAATATAACCCCAACAGACATGAGTTCTGCTCAGTGAACTATAAGAGACTTGTCAATATTTTTTTTCATAAACAGCCTTTCAGAACTTGAAAATTCTTCAATTGATCCAAATTCCCTAAGCAAATGTTAGTTTAGCTTACAGCTTATCAGTCAATTTTCCAACATCCAAAATTCCAAAAGTCAAAATTCCAGTATTAGTCAATTTTCAGATCATGAAATCCCCTCTGTCCTTTAGCTCAATGATTAATTTTTATGGTAGATATTCCTCTTCAGAAGATTCAAGCAAAACACCCAAACATGTTTTTTCTTGCATACTAGTTCGTTTGTTGGTGATTTAGGTTTTTTGTTGCTTGGGGCTTTTTTGTTCAGTTTTATTTGGTTGGCTTTTGTTGCATATTTTTTTTTTTACATCATAATCACATACTGGAGTGCAAGTTCCTGAAAAGTATGGAAAAAAAAATTTGTCTGCCAGGGCAGTACTTGTCTCTTCATTCATCCCTTTGCAGTATCTAAAGTAATAGGATGGCCTAGTGTAATGATGGACAACAGCCAAGCCAGTATTTGCTTCAACAGTGGTACAAGTCATACTTTCAGATTTAAACAACCTACTGGACATCCTGGCATGTATTAAGAAGCATAGACAAATTCTTCAAAAAACAAAACACAATGTCTTTCAGCTCTATCTCGTCAATCAATGGCTCAGGTTTGACTTCTCCATCTGAAAAGCACAGGGACTTTCTTACAGTTAACCCAAGGTATTTCAAGTCTCCATTTCCAACTTGGGCTCTGTCTCAAACAGGCCCCTGGCACCATCAGCAGCTGCACTGCTCGAGAGAACTCCAGCCAAGACTATCTCATAGTTCCATGGAATTCCACAGGAAAACACCACAGTCTTCATGTTTCCAATTACACCCTTCCAGCTTTCCCACCATTAACAACCACATTGGCTTCCTCCCACACTGTTGTACCCTCACTTTGGCCAGTCTTCCCTCTCCACACCAGAGGAGGCAGCAAGTGCTGCACAAGTTCTGCCGCATTACAAGTGCGACAGCAGAAATTTGGCTTACAAATGAACCTTTTCTTTCCACCACTACCAGTGTCAGAGCACAGACAATGTTTTTCTACTTAATTCAGTGTCACTGGACAACGTCATTCCCTTACTAGAATCAGGTCTGTGGTACAGAAGAATAAATATTATCCCAAGCCTCAAAGGATCCCAAATCTGACAGAGTCCAAGTAACATCATCCTTCTGAGGACCAGGCAGGGCTTGAAACTCTGGCCCCAGAAGCAGTTAAGAATACCCAGGAGTGTTTTCCAGTTAATGTTTTACATGATACTTTACCACGTAGCTGTTTGCCTCTGGTGTGCTACAGCAAAGGCAGGTGGACATTAAGAAAATATTGGTACTTTATTTAGTAATTATTTGAAACTAGAGAGCTCATTATGCCTAACAATCCAAACACTAAAAGATATAAACTTTTGCCGTGATATCAGACATTATGCAGGCCTAGGACAAGTTATACCAAGTGACTTGAAAAGGGATAATATCCCATAACCATAATGAGATTTCTTGTTCCAGAGGTACAGTACCTTCTAAATTTAACCTAATGCTTTAGAACATGAAATCAGAGTAAGACAGAAAAAGAAATTAATTAATGAATGACAAAAGAAAGGGGGAACAAGGGAAGAAAGAATCAGTGCCAAAGAAGATATTGAAGTTTGAAAAGATGACAAAGATATTAAAAGCAACTGCAGACTAAAACCCAAATTAAAGTATTTGTCTGTAGCATGAGAAATTAACAATTAGTTTGAAGAACACTCTCAAAAACTTTGCTAGACCCTTATCCCTGATGCTACTACTGCACTGCAAAAAAGTTAGCCATTTCACACCCTAAAGGGAGCCACTGCTGCCAGCCAAAGGTTGACCAAATTTAAAGAAAATGAAGAAAAAGGACTCAATACGAAAGGCTAATCCTTGAACAGCACTGTTAGAAAAGCAATAACAGCTACATAAGCATGATATTTGCAGAAGTGTGGAAAAACAACTGATGATATAAGTTCTTCAGTCTTATTTCATCTCTCCTTCCTTCACCAGCTTTTCTTTTTTCACCAAGTTGTCTCTTTCACCGTCCCTGGTTTACCTTTATTTTTAAGATAAAGGTTTTACTTTTCTCACCCCTTGGGCGAGCAATATTTTATGAAGTCCTTTTCCCCAGTTCACATGATATCCACACCCAACTCAATTGTAACAGTCCTTCAAAAAGAAGCCAGTATATGAACTACATGACTTCTGCTCCAAATAGAGATCACACCTAAAGACAGGTGGGTCAAACACATCTCAACGTCCTTTAGGCACTTCACTACAGCTAGCTAAGTTAAAAGCAAGCGCTCATATATTTCAACTACGGGAACCAATAGGAACATAAGCTCTTAAAGGCTTCAGAAACCATTCTCAGTGAGGCAGACTTGGCATGGTGTCAGAGCAATCTCATACAAGCAACCTGGCTGTGTGTGCTTTTCTTACAGTAAGGATGAGGCAGTTTTGCCCTCAAAAGCTAGGGCACATGAGCTTACACCCACCGCTGGAGGATACTAGCACACAGGCAGTAGCTGCAGAGCACCAATACACACCCCTAAATACAAACCCTCTACCTTTTTCCTCCCGTTGTACAAGTAGCCTGGGACAGCTCCTGGAGGGAAATCTCTCTTTCCCATGGGAGAACTCACACTTATCTGCAATAAAACAAGCAGAGGCTTCCAGCTGGCAGAGTAGGGAAACCGGTGTTACCCCCTTACCATTTCATGGTCCAGGCACATTTGTCTCCTAGTTCTCTGAGAGCCCTGCTGATCCTGTTGATTTGAGAAGTGACTGGGGCACCTTTTCTGATGGAAGCTAATGTGAAGTGGGTACTTGAGACAAGCGCTCTAGTTTCTACTGAATGAACCATTAGACCTATGCAAAAGGAAAAATCACTGTTCTGTTTCTTAACTGTTTGGTTTACTGCAAGGATCTGTCTGCAAACACTGAGACCCTGATATTTACAGGCCTCAACACCAGTAATGGAGAATCTGCCATGAAACTTCAGACTCTCTAAATTTGTCTCTGAACAAACATCCTCTTCTGCATAAGCCCCCATATATCATCATCTGGTAGGGTTTCAGGTTGACTTAATTGGAAAAGGCAATGGTTTATCCCTAAACTGAAATTTTAAAGCACTGGAAGAGGATTTTAGTATATAGATAGGAACATGGATGAAGATTACGACTCAGTGCAGTTCAGATGCTCTGGAGGCTAACTGCGAACTGCCTTTGCCAACAATGAGCTTTCACGTAAAATAAATGCTCATGCAATACCCACAGTTAACACACTGTGCACTGTTAATGTACAGTTCAAATCACAGTTTGAATACATTAGCATGAACAAAGTAATTATCTAATTTTAAGTTGATGTTATGTCTGAGCTAAATCAGGAATCTGAGGAAAACTGGTTTAATCTACAGACACCTGGCACTATTTTCTGAAAGTATTTAAACCCAGGTTAATAAGATTTACTAACAAAAAACAGAAATAGATTCACTGGTACCCTTAAAAACAGGCACAGCTCATTACTGATTTTACCTGGCTCTGGAAGAGATTTAGAAATGCTTCTATCATGAGTATTATCTGAATGACCTCAAAGAATTTCATATCGTGGATTTCTCATAAAATAGAAAAAAAAAAAAACACAAAAAAAACCCAAAAATACACACACACAAATGCACTTCAATGCAGTATGCAATAGGAAGACCACTACAGATATCTGTTCTCAGAGCTTTGAGATGATTTCTAGACTTGTCAATAACATTGGATTACTTCAAAAATTATTTCAGTATCCCTCAAACTGCTGAGCCAACCACCAGGCTAAGTAGGTGACCTGAGCCAGCACACAGTCCACTGCTCCAGCCTCAATAACTGGAACAGAAGAGCTGTCAGCAAGGCACAGCCTCCCCTTCTCCCCTTCATTTGCTACTGGAACCTGATCAAGGATAACTTGGAGCAGCATATAACAAACCCCAGTTCATCTTCACTACTACATTCATTTTTTTCAAAGACCAAGGCTACTCAAAAACCGCTTCATGTTAAACTGAGCCATGATTTTTAAAAGCAAGTCTAAACATTATTTCCTAAAATTCATGGGCTCCTAGTTAACTAATGTAATTTTCTGAAGCAATGAATACCCAGGAGCTCACCTACTGCAGCAATAAAAATTGCACTGAAATTAGCCCATAGGAAATGCCAAAATGCTCACTGCTCCCAGCAGGACTTCTAAGACAAAAGCACAGCATAAAGGCACCTTACTCTGATCAGCACAATAAACTCCCTATTCCAAGAATAAAACTGATTTCCATCACAACATGACTCAGCTACCGTGTAAGGAGTGATTTGGAGACCTAAAGAGTCCCGACACCCTTCAGGCCATTGCTCCTGGATTTGTTTGGGGTTTTTTTTTGCTTTGTCTTTTTTCAAGTTGCAGCTGCATGGGGAGGACCAGGCAAAGAACCTGGGCAAGCAGGAGGAGTGGTGACCTCATCTGTTTTTTGGCCTCCCAGCTCAGAAGAGCCAGATTTGTGTGAAGCTTAGTGTGTGCTACAGCTTATTTTTCCATACGTTTTCATCTCTTGCTTGTAACAGCCTTAGACAATGGGGATTTTCTCAGAGACTTCCTGTACAGAAAGGTAACACTTCAGTACACAGTAGTGGAAGGATAGAAATGTAGTTGTTAGCCGCCGGATTCTTTGTGGTTTTAACATCCAGAATTTGCTCATGTTGAGAGCTCTAGTTGGGAGTCAGTTTATTTAGACAAAGCTTTCACCATCTGTTCTTCCAAATTCTGAAAACATGAAGAGAATATGCTCCACAAGCAGCTACAAACACAGATGAGCTCTGCAATTTATACTGGAATAGACTACATACAGGGAAAACAATTCTTAAGATTTATGAGATTTCTCCTTCAGGCATAAATTGAGGATTGATGCTTTAATGCTTTAACCTCCTTGAATTTTGCACCACAGTGAAACAATTCTCCAGTTTACATGAGTTTGCTGTCACACAGCTCTACAGAGGCCCAAATTCTTCCAAACTAAGAAAGCTTATAAGATATTTCTAATTAAAGACAAACTTGTCAACTTCAATAATACACCACCTACCTTCACACAGTCTTTACAAAGAGGTTTTGTATTATCTAAAAATTAGTATCTCCAAATAATTAGCAAGTTGAGCTACAACTACAGTATAATTCAAACAGCCACATGAAAATGCATTAATATCTACCTTCCTTAAAATACAGCTCCCAGCTCTTATTCCTGACTTTTCAGACAATCTCCACCTACTTGACAAATAACACCTTCGCCAACTCTGCCCCAGATCCCCAGACATCATAACATTATAGGTATCAGTTGACTGTAATTGTGCTGGAAATAAGGCATTGGAGCTTCCCTAGAGCAGGCTTCTGTGAAGGCTCTGCAAAGGATGACCTGCTCTACCAGCTCCCTGAGGTGGAGGAACCTGTCCAGAGACTGCAAACAGCCGCCATCCCAGGCAGACAAGAAAGGAGCTTCCCGCTCTCCTCCTGCAGGGACTATTTCCACATTTTCCTCCAAAGTAAACTGGTTTGACAAGAAGCCACCACTGAAGTCTGGAGAAACAGATTTTCTTATTCCCAGCACTTGTACCCACTGCCTATCACAGCATTATGTTGACGCTTCCCTGCAGATGCCAAACTGCCCTCCTGCATTGGCCCATTCTCTTTCCTGGTGTCTTCAGAAGTGGCAGATCTGCCTCAAAGCCTTTGAAAAATGCTGCTTGCATGTGAAGGTCAGCAAGCATCACCCCTTTGAAGGCAGGTAAACCCTCTTGCTCTTGGAATCAATCGTGTCCTCCTCCCAGGATATAAAATATCTTCTTGTTTCAACAACACAGACAACTAACTGGCAAAGGCAGTGTAAGAGTCCACAGGACAAAGTCAGAGTCCTCTGATCTGACAGTCATTGATGGTCCATTTTCTGCACTATATTATTTCACTTCCCCTTAGGAAGTCTACATTTGCTGTTCCACTGTAGTGCCATCTATAAGCTATAGAATTCAGAGCAACTCAGGCATAGTTAAATTAGCTCTCATAGGGTACTTGCTGCAGAACCAATCAGAATTACTGCTCAGATGTGTTGTAATTAAAAAAAGCAATTAAAAAAGATTTTACATCAAAATCAAATACTATACAAAACTTTTCTGCTTTCACTAAAAGCCCCATGGAATAGAAGTCAATATTAATCATTTTGATTGTTGCTTTATTTTCTTTTTAAATTTGCATATTTATACCTTTACTGCATTAAATTTTAGTTTAGAGGATTTTGACAATGTATACCATACCCAAATTCAAAAGTAAATCTTAAAAGATTAAAAGTACAGAACAAAATGGTTCAGATCCTCATAGTAAGTGTCAGGTTTTCAGCTCTAGCTAAGAAGAGAAAAAGATTTCAGAAATAAGCATTTTCTATATCTCTCTCCCCACTCTCCTCCCCCAAGGATTAGCCATTATAAAACCACCAATGGGTCTCTTGAACTTTATTTAAGAATCTTTTTAGGCTTCTCCACACCCAGAGCCCAACTGCTGTGGCCAACAGCCCACCAGGGATGCAGGACGTGCACAAGGGCTTCCCAGATAAGAAAGGAGAAGTATCTCTCTGCTCCAGCAGCAACATGGTAGTAAAGAATGTCATTTATCACAAACTCCAGCACTCCCAAAGCAGCTCACTTCCTCTCTGTGCTGGCTCCACATTGACTTCACCCAAATAAGCTCCATCTCAGGACAGAAATCTTTTCCCATGACAAGGCCTCAAACCCCCAGAGGTTAAAATGGGAACATGATGACAAAGCCAGGAAACTCACACTAGTTAAAGGAAGGACATCTGCCTATTAATATGTTTGTGGGCAAAAGCATCTGTTCTGTTAAACTGGAGTTAAGCCCAAAATAAAGTTTAAGAAAAAAAAAAAAAAAATGAGGAATGGAGGGAAAAAAAGAAAAAGAAAAATGCATTGCATAAATTATTCAGCATGAATTAAACTCCCAGCTGCATATAGCTAGAAGATTTCTGTTCAAAAGTAAAATCATAAGTCATTCATGTAAGCTGTCCATTTGGCAAATGAATTTATTTTATCCCTTTACAGAGAAAACGGAGACATTTTCAAGTATCACTTCTCTTTATGTCAGGAGGAAACCTAGACAGTAGGAATCATCAATTCAGAAGAACTTGGCAAGTCCCTTAAGGTTTGCAAAGTTGCTGTTCTGGTTCAGAGTTTTGTTTAAAAAAGTTCTGGGTAAAAGAAATTCTTATAATTAGTTTAAACAGAGAAAAAATATTTTATTTTTTTTAAAGAGACAGAGTATACAAATCTTTTCCCCAGAAAATTCCCCCATAAAATCTAATTCTGTTATTGCTCAAGAGCAAGAAGAGAAGGTAAAAGTAACTGAGAAGCATCAATTTCCCATTTTTATGCATTTTTTTCTTTTTTCCATTTTAACTGAATTAAAACAATTAAGAAGTTTTAAAACTTGAAATGGCATTCAGTTTCAGGGAGGCAAGAGGAGCTAATACAGACATTTCTAACACTCAGAGAAGGCACTGGTCAGAGGGGTTGCAACCAGCATTGAGTGAAGGCTGCTGGAGGAGGGGAAAGAGCAGCAGCGCCTGCAAACTGCAGCCCCTCCTGCTCAGCACATCAGCAGGAGGAAACCCACTGATCTTCCACCAGACCTGGGCCACCCAGGACCTAGGCAGCTATCTCCCACACACCTTCCACCTTTATTTCTGGTGTTGACAAGGTGCTGCTGGCAACATTCACAATAGCAGTGTCACAGACAAGTTTTAATCATTGCGTTTCTCAGAAGCAAGCAAAGCGGGTATAGTCCACTTTAGAAGAGGGGAAGGTTATATGGACATGGTGTGACCTTCAAATTAAGAACAAGGTGAAAGCTTGATGTATGCACGAGTCCAGCTTCAGGGTTATCATCACATGTGAAAAAGCTTAATCCTGAAAAGTTAGCACAAGAACACTGCCTGCTGGGACTAGGGGGTTTGTCACACACAGTGGCAGTTGCTCAGTAAATGCTTCCCTTTTTGTGGTGCTGCTTTTCCCTGTCTTGCATCAGTGGCTTGAATTCAAATACCTTAGGTAGGTTTTACACCAATATGAAGAACAGAACAGAGCACAAATCTGGACAGTGCACACAATTTCTCTAAGGCACTGCCAGGACTACTAGCTTTTCTAAGAGAATATACCCTTCTCCTAAGAGCCTGGTTTGTTTTTTAACAAGGAGACCAGATTGGCTTCAAGAACTTAAAAACTCATAAGGCAAATACTAAATAATCTTGCTAATCTTTGAATTTAAAGAGGATACCATCAACAATATCCCATCTGCCTTTTACCTAAAAGCACCAACTCCCTTTGCATCTGGGGAGCAGATGAAGAGATGGAGCCTTCTCTTCACCTTAATTTTGGGGAATATAGCTTAGAAAGTTTATCAGGACAGGCATCCCAGCTACATGCCACCATGCATCTGGCTTCCTTGCCAGTGCTGCCAGCAACCCAGCCACAGAGAAAGCTGCACTTGCCATTAAGCTGAACCTAAACATGCTGCAATACAGGGAGGCAAAACTGGGCAGCAGCCTTTGGAATCATCGTTTCTGCTGATCTGGAAAATGAACACAAAGTCAGTACTCCAAGGTGTAGGAGAACAAGGGACTTGAAGGCACCGTTGCATAGCTAAGGTCATAAGAGCAGTTAAAGGAGCTATTTCTGAGAGAGGATTTATTCACTGATATTTTCTTGCCCACCATTATTACCATTATAATAAGTCAGTATTACTGAGAACATGGAGTTTAGTGCATTCCAGCTCTATTTCCTGGCCTTCAGCAAGGGAAAGGGGGCAGATATGGGGTGTCACTAATGGTCTTGAATTCACTCTTGAACAGGATAATATCCACTGTTAGGGGTGTGGAAGGGTTGTTCTTTTGGTTTTGTGTGGGGTTTCTTCTTTAAATCCCCCCATCTCTCCCACCCCACTTAAAGGATTAATGAGAGAAACTGAAACTTGAATTCATCCAGTTTTATTGTTTGGGGTTTTTTTAAATGAAATATGAAGTTGTGATTGCCTAAAGCAATTAGATGCATATCAGTAACTATTAGATAATTGAGGGGTCACATTTGCTCCAATTACAGTGTGCTGCTTTGCCCCTGTTTTATGACAGGCAGCAGATGGGGCATTAGGGTTGGTTTACGTTCAGACCAGCAGAGAGGTGAGACTGAATACCACAAATAAAAGCTAATCCACCTGGTGGGAGCACCCTGCACCAAAGGCTGCTCCTTGCTCCGCTCACAGAAATCCTGCAAGACAAGTGTGACAAGGTGCGTCAAGCTTTGCGCAAAGCAGGCCCTGCACTACCAGTCCTGGGAGGGGCCAGTCTCTACCTCAGGAAACAAGACCTACACAGGCTCTACACCAAGTCTGAAAAGGTTGGGAATCACAGCTTGAGTATCCTATTGCAACTCTTGTTTTGAGCATTTCCCTCATCTTTGTAGCCTTGTTTCTACCACAAGGCCGTGCACCTAATCACCAGTCTAAGACTCCATATCTCCTCTAGGTACTTCAGTTTCCCAGTGCCAAAGGGGAATATATGAACATCAAATATCAAAATAAATTATTTGACAACTAGTCAACTGTTTCTCAGGCTGCTTCTTAAACCTGAAGCCATCAATGCCTATGTCTGCCTGTAGCTTGCCAAGTGCTTCAGCACTCATGCTGGTGAACACAGCAACAACCAGTCTGCCACATGTCAGCACTAAGCACAAGGAGAATAAACGACAATCTTGCTCTCACTGAATGTGCAGATCTCAGACCTTCCTGCCATCACTAGCTATACGCCAGCTACTGCCAGGACCTGTGGCTACACATTTCAGTGTTTCAGCTTTTCCACTTTCAGAAGAGCCAGTTGCTGGCACGCTCTGCCTCTTCCTCAGAATGTGCCAGTGGCACAAAAGCGCCACTGAAAGAAAGTGTTTCATGATAAAAAGCCTAAATTTCAACTCCCTTAATCTCAACCTGTTGCTCCCAGCATGTTGCTCATCACTATGAAAACGAGGGTTTGCTCTTCCTGGCATTTACACCCTTTAGAAACTTAAAGACTTTAATGCTCTTACAAAAACCGAGTTTACTTTTTTTCTGCTTTTTTAAGTGGCCTGAGCCAGGTTCACTTGAACTGAGAGACTGGAGCATAAACCAAAGAATGCTTTTTTCTTTACTTCCACTTTTAAAAGTGAAACTTTGAGCAGAGAAGTGGTACTTTCAGCTCTTTTACATTCACACTTAGCTAAAGCAATGGACATAAGTCTCTCTTAGAACAATATAAGTTTTGCTGCTGAAGCTGACCCTCTGCATGAATACTTTTCTTTCTTTTTTTTTTTCCCCAGACAGAGACAAGCATCTTTTCTTCACAAGTAACTAAGAACTCATGAGTGCTGCTGATCTAAATGACAGATAGCAGTGTCCCCTGGCCTCACAGTGTGACAAGATTGACTCAGAGAGAACAGTGCCACTTACTGTATCAACAGAATCCCTTCACACAGTCATTTTGCAGAAGGTTGTTTGTCTGAGGAAGTCTAGCACTACCTAGCTTTAGCTGTCACCAAAGAGCCAAGAGTTGAAAGTGCTATGAACTGTAAACAAAACAGAATAGCACTAGCATATCCAGCTTTGCAATATTTTTCTAACTGCTTCCCTTTCCTGACCTAGCAAAGAGATGCACATAACCTGACTGAACATTTTCATTTGTTCAGCAAGGCTGCTGGCTCTTTCCACTGGTCCACCCCAGACAAAGGGCTCATTATTTCCTCTCATGTTAATGACTACTCCTATAGGCAGGTAGGCTGCCATCTATCTTTCTCATCACTGCCTTTCACTTTTACAAAAAGAAAGATCCCTCCCTGTGGCACTGTGGGGAACACAGAGCTCTTTGCAGCATCTGCAGTACCTGCCTGACAGAAAAAGACAGGGCTTTACTGCTCTGAATATCCCCTCCTGAGACCCACTATATTGTCAATTCATTTCACTAGCCTCAATAACATCCCCTTTGTGAAGGTCTGAAAGACAAATCCATCCTTGGTGTAACACTACTGCCCTCAGTGGAGTTGTAGCAGAGTTGAATTTGGACCAAACTCTTCACTTTCATTTGCTTTAAAGCTGCTTTGCCCATGTGTGTAATTATTAGAGGCAGATTCCTTCTGTACCAATATCAAACCACTTCTCTGTACCTGCTATTTCATTTTAACACAGCCATTTGAGTTATAGACATGTCTGTGTGAACCAGATCAATAGATGCTCTCCCTCTCCTGCCAGTATTAATTCAGCATAAGACACATCTTTGTCACTTGCCTTTTTAATGTTTTTGTGTAGGAGGTAAGTGGGTTGGCAGTATCTTTATTAGTTAGGTTTCTTTGTTTATGATAGATGGAAAGCTTGCCAACAACACACCAAAAGCTCTCAAATTAAAGTCAGTTCAGGGGCTGCAATTAGATGAATTGTGACTGACTTCTAATCCCTTCATTTCTCACCCATAACTCCCTCCTGCTCCCCAGTCACCTGAAGTAATGACTAATGCCAGGTTCACCTAGTTACCCTGGAAAAGGGGAAAGTGCTTGGGGATTAGATAAAGAAAGCCTGGTTCCCCCAGCTTGTTTTCAGGCTTTTATTCCCATCAAAAACTTAAACATGATGAGAGAAGCCATAATAACTATATTGCTCCTCTCCTTTTCATCACTTGCTGTGTAAGTACTGTACACAGCTCATTTTCCTTTCAGTTGATATTAACTGCCATTTCCTGACTGCTTCCCTGACATGTTCTTCTCCATTCATTTCCCGGTTCATTTGTCATCATCACTCACACATGCAGATTTCCACTGCAACAACCACTATAACCATTAAAAAATAAAAAAGCCAGCACATCTGTGGATTTTTGCTCCTTGTTTACACTAGCAAAAGACTTCATCCTGTCCAGTGCTGGGCATCCCCACCTCTCACTAAGGCATGGAAGTCAATAGGTCTCAAACACCAATTCTTCTTAGTGATACCATTAAGTAGGCATGTCAAGAACTAGATTAAGCCTTCCCCACACCTGGACATACAGCTAGAAAGATGAACTAATACTTTTATTAACCATAGGTTACTGCAATACTAATAAGCTTGTATTTTCTCATAAATATGAGGCACAGTTCCCTTACAGACTGAAGAAATAATCTTGCGTCTTAATTTTTTACTAGCTATAGAAGACTTGCCACCTCTTCCTCCCACATTTCCCCTGCAAACAGCTCCATGGCACAGGTAGCCCTCATTCTACACAGCTACTTCTCCTGAAGCTGGGCAGCTTTAAGGAGCAAGGCTACAAAAATAAAGAAATCTCTCATGGAAGTTGCATAGCATGCCTTTCATAGCATAATTTTCTCAGGGAATCCCATTCCTATCACCCACCCCTCTGTTTCACTACCAGCACCTACAACGGTAAAGCAATTGCAGTCTTCCAGCAAGACAGAAAAAACAGCACTTGCCTATGAAATATGTCAACAGTTTTCAGCCTCAGCCAGAGACATTCTCAGGAACTAATAACTCACTAAGCACAGGATATCATTAACTCTTTGCACACTCTAAAAAGCAAACTGTTTCCTAAGAAAGAACAAGGAGCAATCTCTTATCTAGTGAGATTGCACAGAAAGGTTTGGGCTACAGCTTGCAACAGACAGCCTTAAGCACCTCAGCATTAGGAGTCACTTCATTAGATATCTATTTTCACTATGAAAATAAGGTTAAGGACAATTTGTTCCTTATAGCATTTCGTTACAGTAAAAGGATCTCAGATGCTAGACTGCAAGGGCTGGGGTGCCTTTTTGCAGCTGCTGTATGACTGATTATTCTAATCACAAACTCCTCTTCATAAAGAAGAAAAATCTGTACAACCTATACTTTATTCTTGTCCCCAGTACCAAAAATAGCATTTCCTATAGGAATCTTTAGCCAGTATGATATATTCTGAACAATACCCATCATAAACACTGGCTAATATCTGTCACAAAGTATTTCATCCTAGAGAGCACTATAAGCTCTGAAAACCAAGGAGCACACAGAAGCAGCTTTTCAGTGTGCCTGCCATTTGCCAAACAGCTGCTATCCAGTTGTTCAGGCACACAGTCCAGATTGGAGTCGGGCCATTTCCTTCTTCCAGACCTCTGCAGCTTGCAGAGGGCAATGTTTGGAGGCAGAAGGACAGCATCCCTGCAAGCATACCCTGCTTGCCAGATGCGGTTGCTAAGGAACTTTGTCATGTCAGAAATGTCAGAGCTATGGGTACAGGGCTGCTGCTACCAAGCCTCCAACCCAAAAACCAAACCACTGCCGATACTGCGCAAGAATCTCCACTAGATTTGACTTTCCCCTGTTTACATCAGGGCTTCTCTATCCCCATTGGAGAAAGAGCCATTGCACCATGAGGCAGATTTTCGACTACAAATTGGTATCTACTGTCACAATAGAGCATCTTTGCATATGAGAGCACTGTCTTGCTTGTTGAGTGCTGGTTTGTGGTGTGTTGTTCAGTTAGTTTAAGTTGTAAACCTATGTGATTTGGCTATTGTTTGAAGATACAAGTTTAGATTTAAAAGAAACCATGTCATATGTTAGACAAGAGCCTTAGAGGATTAAAAATAGCTAAGAATAAAGAATAATCATGCACTGCAACCTAAAAGCTCCATTACACTTCTTGATAAAAGCATACAGCATACAACATGGATTTGCTCTTCTTTGTGAAGGGGGGAGAGTGGGTGCGGGTGGCAGCAGACAAATCCCATTCTGTCTTTGGCACCTGCTGTAGAAGGAAATATTGGATCCAACTGAGCCTCTGAGCAAGCAGAAATTTGTACATTGACAATCTGGTTATTAATTTCCCTCGGAAAAGGTAGTCATTCGGGGGAAAGGAGAAGAGCAGAGGGAAGTAGTAAAACAAACACCACAACCATTTACTTCCTCACCCATGGTTTTCATCCCTTTAACTGCAAATTGTACCCAATGCCAAATCAATTGTTCTATGACCTTGCACTAAGTGAAAGGGCAAAACAAGAATCTCTTAAAATGATAAAGGTAAGCTATCACAGCTTGTGAAAATAGCAATCAATAAACTGCTTCCCATTTAACAACCCTCCTTCTAACCAGATTGGGATTGAATGCTCTCTGCCTGCACTATTCATTTGCAGGGGGTGAAAAGGGCAGGGGGAAGGGGGATAAGGACAACACCACACACACACACTTGTAACATTTAGACCAGCAAATGCATGCAGGGCACAGAATTATCTTTCAACACCATGTCTCCAAATCACAAAATAAACAGTACACACTTAATCTATCCACAGAAGTTGTAGACTAAGAACATATAATCACCTCTCTTCTTACAGAACGAGCAGAATAATGTATATAATCCATTCTAATTCTGTGCCCCTTTCTCTTAAGTATCCCAAGTATTACAAATTTTTAATCTTTATCTGTACTGAAAGGACAGAAAAGACTATTCTCAGTTATGCCAGATATTGGGAAATCTGTTCCCACTGTTTTCTGCCTATGACTAAGAATTACTATTCTGTGAGCTGAATTTATTTGATTCTTGTTATTTCACAGTTATTCTTCACTTCCCACATTTTTAAGCTGCAGCATATTGCAAGGACTCTTAAACAGCTTCTCTACAATGATACATAAATACACTTAAATTGCAGATTAATTACTTTTAAAGCTCTCTGGACTCTCCTGCTTCTTACAACACTTGGTATAATAAGACTCAGACCCTGACTGAGATCTCTGGGCCTTCCCACACATAAATAACTGGCACATGTCCCTAACATTAGACTGAAGACTGTTAGTGTCCCCATTCTATGAAAGAGAGAAATTTATGGCACAGAGGAATGCAATTATTTTTTCAGTGGTTGTAAGGGTCTTTTGTAGCGGAAGCAGCTCCCACAGCCTCCAAATCCCTTTTGCCCACTATGCTACAACACTTCAATCTCTCCATCCCCCACCTTGTTCCTTTCCTCCCCTTTCACTTTTAGGGTACATTGTATCAGACATTATAAGCCTTCCTGACTTCTCCCCCCTGTTTTCACTTTCATGATCTTTTCCTTGCAGATGTACTTACCATTACCCATATCTAGAGTACCCTAGAACCACATCATGTGGAGCATTACTCTGCTGCACTGTGCCTAATGCACACAGAGCAGCCTTTTCTGCCTGATGCTCGCCCAGTTCCTCTCTCTAGGTATGTGCTTTCTCTCAGGTAGACATCCAATGCTGCCACAATCCTGCCCAGCCCATGGAGTCTTTGATCAAACCAGGGAACATCTCCACAGGGCTGTTCCACTTTGCTTCCTTAGTTGTTGACCTTCACTGCCCTGGTGCTTCAGGCAGGTCTCTCACAGTACCTTCATCACAGCAGTATTACATGCTGAATTTGTTCAGAGAGGCTACTACTTGAATCAGCTCTGGATTTCTAAAACTGTATTTTCTATTACAGCTGTAGGCTTGGCCTTATGCACCACCACACCCCAATGCTTTGCTCTTCCTCCCTGAGCAGCTGCCATTACCTATGGAGCCCTGGCAAGCTGCTTTCCTTAGCCAGACCATCAACTTCCCTGCTGCACTAAGTGCCTCTTATCATCACAAATGGGAAGCAGGACTTAATTTCCTACCAGTTTCTCCCAGTTGCTGGTCTCCTGGAACAAGCAGCAACAGCTCACACTCCCCAGGCGCTGGCCAGCTAGGCAGAAAGCCTGAAGACAGACAAGCACAGCAGCACAAACAATTCCTTGTCTGGTATATAATTCTGATTTTTAAGTTAGTATTCTGTTTATTATCCATAATATTAAGCTCATGTTCTGCTTCTCTAAAGCCAAGGAAAATTGAAACTGTGAGGGTGGGTCATTTCTGTGGGAGTACGCCAAGACAGGAGTGCCAGGCTACTTGTACTCATGCTCTAATTTGGTGACATGTATGTATGTACTTGGAGAAGATCAGGCTTGGCAATAGCATTTTGCAGCTTATAACTCACAGATGCGGAGCTGCTCTGAATAATGGCTGTGTTTTACAGAAGTCAGACTGCTTCTCCAGCTCTGCTTCCATACACTACGTGCAGCTTCATGAAACCCTGCAGATCTAATCCACAAGCTCTGCTTTTGTCCAAGGTCTGAGCTTGCCTTGTTACCTGGAAGAATAACTGAATACATGGGGCTGCACAGTGTCCCACCACGAACACTGGAGACATGGAGGGCACAATTTACCTACAGTCAAATAGCAAATTATAACAGAGTTTGCTTTCCATTCCTTACCAAAATCACAGGAATAGAGTTATGAGAGAACAAAAAAATGTTCATAAATCCATGTCAGATTCAGCAAGCAGGTTTATACAAGAGTCTAGATAGGGATTATTGACAAAGATAAAATACTTAACTTGGATATTTTCAGATTGTTATTCTCTTGGGAAATACCAAGATATTTTGTTTTTACATTTTCAAGATGAGTCTTCAACTACTCTGAAATCACATTTCTAAGAACCCATGAAATAATCCAACAGTCTGGTTAGCTTCTTGACAAAATAAAAAGGATCACTTGCCACCAATGTTTACTGTTTCCCATTTTGTTAAAAAGTATATGCACGAGGTTCATTTAATCTAAACAGTGATGAATTTGCCACTCAGTTTTTCAATATAGTTTTCATTCCAAAATCCTGGGTTTTGAGCAGCAGTCTCCAGCATTAGTTTCTAAAGCACTTTTCTGTTTGAATCCTACGGACTTTTCGTAACTGTAGAAGTACTAAGCAGGTAAATACATTTTTACAAAAGCTGAGCCCAAACAGCAGTAGATTGAAGTTGTTCAAGCTTCAATCATCTTTTACGTATGGATACATCTGAAAAAATTGGATTCACTGCTGGAACAGCTGAATGAAGTTGCAAAGGGCAGCTTTGGGAGGTTACACATCAGAAATCTCACCATTTCCTGTGGACAAGCATCCCACATTACCCTGTTTCAAAAAGGTGCAATTGTTCCTGTATTTTCAAATGTATATAGCAGCCAACCGTGTTTCTTCCAGAGTTTTTGATGAAGCCACTGGAGCATTTAAAACACAGTTCCATTCCCAAGAAAATATTGTATATTTGAGTTCGGATAATGCCTCAGCAAACACAAAGGGATGCACAGGCATTTCCAGAGGAAGAAGCCTTACATCAACACAGTTGAATGCCCATGGCACATCATTTGTAGCGGTCAGCCATGCTGCTCCTAGGCTTGCTTTTTGCATACCCTACATGGTTAGATATGTAGGACTTCATTTATTTTTTCTACTGTTTCGACAGCAGTCTTTCTGAAGCAGTATCTAAGTTTAAAGGGCTGTTTTCAAGTCAGCCAATTTTAAATCAGATCCAAGATCAACAGAGCTGAGTCCTTGAAGGCATGTTTTTCCAGCTGATATACAAATACACCTTTTCTCAGTCACTAATTAGAGCCAGGTTGAACTTTAAGTCTGCCTCTGCAGTATGCTCACAGAAACTTAAAAAAGACAGGAAAAGGCACAAGATTATTTGCTCTGAACATTTGGCTAAATTGTTATTTTTTTCCCCTCATGGTTGCTGGGAGCTCACATAGCAGCTCTTTTTGTTATAGATTGCTGCATTGTTTATGGCACTCTGCATATTACTAGTTTCACATATTTGAACATTTCATTGACAATAAATAGAAATTGCAGTTACACCCTCAAAGAGCTACAGAAGGCCATAATAAAGGAAGCCTCTTTAATTTTTCTTAAGGCCATTGACAGTTTGGGTATACATTGTGCTCTCCAATTTTTATTTGCTGTGTGAGGCGAACCTACCCAGCATTAACCAATGGAAGAATCTCACACACATTATGCTGCTATCATCAGAAGGGCAAGTCACAGGCAGGTTCCTCAACTATTTTTGCAGTGCATAAGCATGTACCTCATCTGAGCCCCTCATTACAAGACAGACACTATGTTGCTGGTGTGGGTCCAGAAAAGAGCAACAAAGCTGGTGAAGGCCCTAGAGCACATAGCTTATGAAGAACAGCTGAGAGGATCATGATTGCTTAATCTGGAGAAGAGAAGGCTCAGGGGGGACCTTCTTACTCTCTACAACTACCTGAAAGGAGAATGGAGCCAGGAGGTAGCTGCTCTCTTCTGCCAAGTAACAAGTGATAGGACAAGAGCAAACTACCTTAAGCTGCACCAGATATTATGACCGGATATTAGGAAAAATTTCTTCACCAAAAGGGCACACTGGCATTGGAACAGCTGCCCAAGAAAGTGGTGGAATAACCATGCCTGGAATAACCTGGAATAACCAGTGGTGGAATAACCATGCCTGGAAGTTTTCAAAAACTGTGTACACAAGGCCCTTAGTGACATAGTTTATTGGTGGTCTTGGCAGTCCTGGGTGGAACGATTGGACTTGATGATCTTAAAGGTCTTTTCCAACCTAGATGATGCTATAACCCTAGTTGATGTCAAAACCGTAAGATATCCTACTAAGCAGTTAGAAAATGTTACTGGTTTGAGGCAAATAATGCTCTTCCCCGGAAATCAGATGTAGCCAGTGGAAGACTTGGTACAGCAGGGATAATGCTGCATACTGTCTTTGTGTCTCTCTGTTTCAGGGTGAGTAAACATGTACATACATAAATCAAGTTATATATACAGTTTATCTGCAATGCAGTCAAGAACTGTATCTGCAGTACAAAACACTCAAACTAGCTTTGAGCTAGTTGGCTCTGTTATCCATAGCAGTGAGACTGCAGATTCCTGGTATTCATCAGGGCCAGTGCAAGCTCATTCAGGGTCCCCAGTGTGCATTCAGTAGCTCGGTCCATGCCTGCAGAGTGTAGCAGCTTTCAGAGGGGATCTTAATTTCAGCTGTCAACCCCGAGTCTCCACATGGATCAGTTCTACCTTGGTCTGCAGCACAGGTGTAGTCCTACAAGTCCCTGAAAGTCTGCACTTGGGTTTTCCTCAGAGAAGCTGATCTGCTGACCCTGGACATGTTGCCACACATCCCACACAATGCTAATGTCACAGCTGATCACTTGGACTGATAGACTAGGAAACAGTTTAATAACTGTGCCCAAAAACTACTGGAAGACTTTTGCATTCCTGTTCCTTATAAACAGGCATGCAAGATGACATAGATTCCTGTGAAAGTGCTCAAAAACCTCCCACAAATGCTGACATTAGTGATGAAGCTACTGAAGAATTTCACCTGAAAGTACAATGGTTTCACAATACCACATATGACTTGGTATTCACTGGAGAGAAATGCTTAAACATTACGCAAATTACAAAATATAATAGGTGAAAACTAAATGATTTGCTGTATTTTGAAGAGGGATATTATCTGCAGGTTAAACAAGATTTTTGGTGGATTGTCAGTGGTCTATTCATCAGTCCATAATTACAGGATCCTTCACGCTGCCTCACTGTCAGAGCCTGGGCAGAAGCTGCACATAGTTTCTGCCCAAAAGCTTCACTCCACAGACCACTACCGAGCAGAAATCACCTTTCTGTAGTGTCCCAGGTCCTGACACTAAGGCAAGTCTTCTTAATAACTTAAGCATGATACTTAAAAATTTCCAGCTCTTCTGACCATGCAGTGATTTACGTTCAACCTTCTCAGATGTCACACAGCAATCTTTACATAGAAAAAAATCATCATGATTTTAAGGAACGTCAAAGCCAGGTACACCTGTACCTTAAGTAGTTCTTCTAAAGTAGTAGTGTATGCCAATACTCACTTCTATTGGTGATAGAATTGTTACAGTCACTCTCAGCGCGCACTCCTTACCTTAATTCCTTTATTATTTTGACCTCCTAACACTTTCTGATAATTCACGGCCATATACAGCTAATGGTTGATCCTATTAAGATCAAGCTTGAAACAGTCAAGCACATTTTGACACTGCCTTTCAGCTATGCTGAAGACTAATTCGCAAAAGCAAACCTAAACTGCTTTCAGGGAAATATTTTCTAAAGTAGCTGCATCATCACCTTTTGTTGTGTTCAAACAGCTATTTCAGTAAAATTTTGTTTCAGAAGTGCCTTACAAAAACCTTTTTCTCAGTAAATCACACTAAATTGAACTTGTAGTCAAGTTAATAGAAGTTTGGTGTTCATGGAAAGAGAATGAGGATCGCGCATGTGACAGCTACACTGAAAAGCAGAGACTAACACAGGTCTTGTCCATCAACCCATTAATCAAAAATGCTAGAGATAACAACCAGCAACAAAACCCTTATAAATTTGAACGTGTTCAGTTTCCTCAAATTGGATGAGATCTTCTATTGGTTGCAGAATTTATTCCTCTAAGCAAACACTATATTTCACAAATAATAAAAATTCCAAAGATCCAAGAACTGATAGCCAAGGAACAAGCATGAGAAGTACTACAGCAAATACAGGAGTTTCTGCTCAGGTTTACTGCTATATCCATTTTATTATCATCAGTAATTAACACCAGAAGCCGAAACTTTTAATGAAGGAAGCAAACATGGCTTATCCCAAGCTGACAAAATCAAGTGTAACCTTACTGAATTACTCTGGCATGAGATGGCAGCCAGAATTCCCATAAATAAAAGGATGCAGTTTACAACAGAACACAATGCCCAGTGATGAAAAGCAGTATGTGGAGAATAACATCAGAAATTACGGATGACCATATCTTTAGGTGATTTCAAGAGAGCCTTAATTTTAATTTGAATAAGAATGATTTTAATACCACCAAACAGAAAACCATCCCCAGAAGATGAAAGTGCCTTGCTCATGGCAGCATTAATGCACAGTGGCTTGATTCCATCAAGGAAACAAAAAAACCTATACAATTTTTATTAAATTATTATGCAGCCTGCTTCAGTTCTTGCGGCTTTTCAGAGCATTCATTTGGGGTTATACTGTTTGGGCTTGTTGTCATTTCCCCCTTCACCACTTTCTCCTCCTTGACATACATTTGTTTCCACCAGACAATGTTGTAAATTAAATTTTTAGTCAAGCAATTCTTAGCTATAAACCAGAAATGAATCTCGGGTTGTACAAACACCACTAATTTATGTTTTATCATCTTTAGAAGAGACTCAGCCTGAAGGAGGCCACTGCATTTCTCACTATGATTTTCTCAGAGCTCATCTAAACAGCTCAGACAGCAGCAGCCTCCACAAAAGAATTAGCAGGGGTGGTGGTGGGGGGGTGGAGGAGAAAGGAAGGAAAGCAAAGAAAAGGAACTTTAGATAATAAACTAACACATTGTGGGCATGACAGAGCATGGTCTTGTGAACCACTGGGTTTAGAGTAGAGCTATAATAAGTATATCCAATTTTGACATAACAGTAAAGAGCCAAGGGAAGGGGGGGCAGGCGGGAAACAAGTTCTGAAAAAACATAAGCAGCCAGTTCAATGCCAGTTTTCTATGGCATGTTTTACGTTTGACATGCAAACAATCCCAAGAAAACATCCAGAAAACAGTCCATTCCTCCTGCTGCATATTTACTACAGGAAAAACTTCTGTGTTCTTATAGTGCTAAGAGTTACCCATTAGCAGGGCAAATTATTCTTTTGGGGAGAGGAAAAGAAAACATTTCCTCTGTTATGCATTACGAATTAGCTCCACGTTCGGGGGTGGGAGCCTGCATAGATTGGCAATGCAAAATGCATTCTGACAAAATATTCATTGAGGCAAGCTGTGCAAATGACTGCTGCCAGCTTGGAGACAATGGCTCCATTGTTCTGCAGAATGAATTGATTTGTGAGCAACCTCAGAGGGTCCAGCAAGGAATAAAAGGTAAAAATTTCTGCAAATTCAGCTCACTTTCTCTGCTTCAAGAGTGGGTTTTCTTTTTAGGAAAGGGTGTAGAGCTGTGCTCAGTGCCCAGGCTCTGCTATTGTAAGCAGGAACTGTTTTATCTAGTCACTGTATGCCAATTTTAACGTAACTACCTAATTCAATTAGATAAAGCAAAGAAACATGCCCTTCATCAATGAAGGATGAAAGTGAGAAAGGAACATGTGATGCTGGGTTGTGCTCTTAAGCACTAAGTACTTAGAAATGCTTCATGGAAGCCTCTTCCTCTCTTCCTCTTCTCCCCACACCCTTAACCCCAGTGCTGTTAACAGTGTACATGCGGCTAGGTCTTCCTTGAGACAGTGGAGACTCTGTAGCATTGCAGGGAGGCAAGACTGGTACAGATACTGTACTGAAGCATAATAAGAGTTTGTTCGCAACATGAAAGGTCAGCATTGCCAGTTTTTTTCCTCCATTGCATTCTCCTTCCCATGGTTGGCTGGTATGAATGACAAAATGGTAATAATGGTGATCACATGGTCTGCTGTGAAACACATCCAAGACTTGATGGATATGAAACATTCGCCAAACTAAGTCATTTGTTCTTCCAAACATGGAAGGAGTGCCTATTTGTTTCAAAAGGATATAGTATTTCCAGCTCCTGTGTTTTAACCCCCATTTGGCAGAAAAAGACCACGTTATTTGTTTAGTTGCCTCACATCAATAACTCATTGGCATAGTAAATCACACTGTCCTTATCCAAACATCTTTACTCCACTGAAAGGGAACACTGTAGACTTATGATCGCCAAAATAATGACTTAGACTTGAAAATTCATCCAGATCAATTCAAGTTCATCTGTTCAACACAGCAGCACAATCTGCTTTTATGCAGGACCTTAAAGTGAGCCACAAAGCAAAGAACTAAACCTTAGCATGTGTTTATTGAGAGAAAAATGAAAATTAAAGGGAAAAAGCTTACTGGTGCACTGCAAACTACAACAGTGTATGTGCAGTCTGATCTGTTAATCCCTCTCACAAGATGAGAATTTGGAGACAGAAATCACTTGTTTCAGTGTGTGTTTGAACAATCTGCTCATTACTGGTGTTCACAAGACTTCATGGTCAGTCAGCAATTCCCCTTCTACTAATTCTGCAGTTCCAAGCCTCTTCCCTTTGTTGGTATTGCTTCCACACCATTTCACTCCCCTTACCCATCTTCTCACCACCTGTTCTCTCTGTTTTTCCTCGTCTTAGATATTTCCACAGACTAAAATGCACAGATGGAAAACAAGTTCAAATACCGAGATTCTCCTGTGACACTTCAGACTGGGTGAATAACTTCTTGCTAATATATTTAAGCTTTTGAATGATCAAGTCTGGATTCCAGAGCTCAGATGTACTGGATGTCAAGTTTCTGTTCCCCAGAGTCTCCAGACACAGAGCTGCTGGAACAGGGAGTCCTACATGGAAGGATCTCTAAAGGGTCTGATCCAGCTCCCAAAGGGATTTGTCTCACATGGCTCCTGCAAGGGCTGCATCAGCCTCTTCAAGTACCAGTTTCTCAGACTTCTCTGTTGCGATTCCTTATGAGTGCAAAATGGCCTTCAGACAACTGAGCACTAAAGACTTTCAATGTGTACAAGGTGGAAAACTGTTTAAGGACATAGCTTAAATCCGTTACGTGCACTGGAATATCCATAGGGTTAGGTTTGCACTGGGGAATATTCAATTTAAAACTGTCGTACCTATTTCACCTAGTACCAATGGAGTGTTTGCATTACTCATTATCACTAACACTGGTGTTAGGCTTCTGTTTTGGTTTTGTGTATTTTTAATGCAGAAATAATATTTTTAAGTTTTGAATTTATGTTTAGATTAAATTGATTAAATACTTGAGCATATTTCTGCTCAAAATGGGATCACACAGGAAACAGAAACAGATACTGTTCTGACTCCAGTATTTGTCCAGTATAATTAAAACAAAACAGCAATTTTTTTTCACTTACTTCTAGCTCTGGAGTTATCAGACTTCATATTAGGCAGCATTTACTCATAAGAAATGTTTTCACTTGAGTGGTGGAGAAATAACTACAAAGGCAGAAGCCCCAGTAATGAGCAGGCCCTCCAAACACACACTGAAACAAGTGATTTCTGCCTCCAAATTCTCGTCTTGTGAGTGGGATTAACAGATCAGACCCCAAACCTTCTACCCACCATACATCCTATTTTACAAATAAATGCTTTTCACTTTAGAATCAGCCCTATGTTCCAACGACTCCACAGCTTAATTTGATGTAAAAAAACTACAAAGACTATGACTGACAGTTTAATGTGGGATTATGGCTTGCAGTGCTTATCCCACTGTTATTCACAGGCTCAGATTTGGCTGCAAAGCAATTTTCCCAGAAGGTACAAAACATAGAGGTCTCTTCAAGAGCCTTCTGAGCCATAGCAAATTAAACATGGACTATTTCACAGTGAATCTCAGTTTTGGCCAACAAGTTATTTTTGTTGAACTACCCTGAAGCAGCCTTATCCCAAAACAGCCTATAGTAATTAAAAAAAAAAAAAAAAGGAAAAAAATCAGATTAAAACCTATTTACATTAACTTCTTTTTTCCAGCTATTATGCCTGCCTCATTCAGAGCACTTAAAAACAGTCATATGATTAGTTTTACAGAAAACACCACTTTTACACACCTACAATTACCTGTATATTTCTCCAAAATCATTCAGCTGATTAATACAAGGAGGTTACACAAAGTGCAATAGCTCTTCAGATAATGTTTGTAGCTTGAAGTTTGCACTAATTTTGTCAGGCTTAATGTGGGGACCTTATGCCCAAGAGCTTTCTGACTTTTTCCAACCTCAGCCATTCCAATAAAATACATCATTTCAACCTATAAATTTTCTCCTTTACATCTGAATAACTGCAGGATGCCAGACCTATTAGTACTGCTATGTATTACCCAATCTATACTTTAAAATACGAAAAACAATACACTAAGGATGCCAGATCTTCAATGCAGAAGCATAATGATTTTAAAAAGTAACTGAACAAAAAAACATAATTACTGGGACTGTATTACCATCCTTCTTTTGATACATTCCTAGCAAAGAAACAGTTTCAAAATATCTGTGTCCGTTAAAAAAACGTGAGGTACAGTTTGTTAAAAACCTATGCTCCCACTTAAAGACGATCAACAGAAATACTTTATCATTGTTAAACAATCTTTTCAAAGCAATAAGAGCTTCGGAACATGCTCATATCTCAGGTATTTAATGCATTCTCCCATCCCACCCTACCCTCCCATTTCCCCTTTTGTTGTGCCCAAAATCTCTCACTCTGAAAGCAGAAACACTAATTGATGCAAGATCTAGCAGGCACACTGTTCCAATACTGCCAGAAGAAAGTTTTGGTGTGAATAATACTGAGGGCACTTGGGTTATGACATACCTTGTCTGGTAACATGTGTTAAAGACACCGAAAAACAAACAGCTGAAAATCTAAAAGTAGATCTGAACAGCCTACAGTACAAGAAAAGCCACATCCTTGGAATCTGCTTGTCAACCTAACTCCCATTACCATCATCAGTAATTCCCAGTACAGGGTTCTTCAAGATAAAAATTCACCATTAGACAATATTGAAGAGATTGTTTATTTTGCGGTGCCTGCACAGTCACAATACAAGTTGGTTATACAATGTCCTGGTAAACTAAGCCAGCCTCAAGGCCAAGACAGCAATTTTACATGCAGGTTACCAGAGCCCTGAAAATTACCCCTCCACCCTTCTGTCCTCTACTAGATTAAAGAGGACTGAACTTTAACTCAAGACTGCACTTTAAACACATTTCAAGATATAGGCAGCATGCATCTGGTGTGAGGTTATTGCACTGTACACCTTAATAGCAACCCCATCATCTCTCGACACTTTCATTGCCAAGAGGACTTCCGGTACAAAGGTAAGAAGATTCAGTCAAATGAGATAATCCTTACAGAGCAAGCTGATGACAATAAAAATTTATAATCCCTTATATTTAATAATACTTTCTGAAAAGCACATTCTAGGTTTTGGTGTGAGAGTGAGGAAGGAGTACTAACTCATGAGAAGCATTTCCTTTTCATGATTATACAAAGGCCATTAGAAATTGAGACACTGAACAGAATAGGAATTTCCACACTGCGGTCAACTAGCCAAAGTGAAACATAAGGAATCATCTACCACTGATACTGAAGTAGTGCTGTAGGCTGGAACCCGCAAGGTCCAGAAACAGCCACCTTTGGTAGGCCTCCAGCAAGCTATTAGCACAATCTTCAACTGGACACCCTGTTGGACAGACTAGCAGAAAGCTTTCACATTTACATTGTCACTCTATTTAGCTTTCCCAGCAGTTTTGCATTTCACATAAGCTATCGTACATCTCAGACTTGGGCAGTGGGTGCAAATTCCAGTATGTATGCGAAGTACTGCTAGTGTAAAAAAATGGCTAAGCTTTGAGGAGAAGCAGCAGGCAAAGCTGTTAAAATACATGCTTAACAACTATTGTACTCCAGTGCCGCAAACTGAGCGAAGACAGGAGGGGAGGGAACCCCTACACCTAGACATTTCCAGAAATGTTTTGAAAAATTTGGTTCTATATATTGCTTTGGACAACGCAGAGATGCTTAATTTTAATTACCAACAGGGTGCTGAGAGCGCAGCTGGATGCCTGTTAACTGAAGCTACCACAGTTACATGCAAATTGGAAAAATAAATCAAATAAATAAATATCAGCCTCCCAAGAGCAGGCAAAGTGGAAAAAAAAAAAAAAAAAGGTAATGCATTTTGAAGCAAGGAAGGAAATTGTTGTCAGTGAAAAACAGCCAAAGGTAACAGACATCTGCCAGCAGACGACCATCGTACAACTCCTCTTATCAGGATGCAACTTGTCAGCCAAGTCTGTAGCTTAGAGGGAAAGCCATAAGCAAGGCAGACATACTGTAGACATAGAACAATTCAGTCAGGTGTTGTCTTAAATCTGGTGGCAACAGAGACAGCAATGCGAGTTACTTCTCCTGAGGCAGGCACAGGAAATGGGAAAAAAAATTAATTATCTGGTCAACATGCATGAAACCAGAGTTAACTGAAGACCACTGAGAAAGATCACTGCTGTATCTTCAATAACAAGGTATGTGAAGTGGGAAAGCAAGGACAGTGAAACACAGACAGCTAGATAAGTCCCCATTAACAATAGCCTCCACTAGATGTCAAGGACTGAGATACTTAAATTCTTTTATAGTTTATTTAGGACTCCAGAGAAATAACAGGTTCACAGCCCTGAATACTTAAGTGTCTCAGGAATATGAAAAAGGGAATATTAAAGTGGGACAATTTTTGCAAACATTGCCACATGATTTCTTCGACACTTACAACAAGGGCATCAACTATAAGGATGGATTCTTGCCAGTGTCAGAATCTGCAGCCATCAGCATCTTGAAAGAGGCTACTGAATAGCCACAGCCTGTAGTTACTTTGAATAAACACAAGCTTGAGGTGAACCAAAATCACCACAATATCACACCTCATACTTGGCAACAAACTCAAGAAGCCACTCCACTAACTGCTCTGGGATATACTGTGTCAGCAGAGTCCCATGACAGCCCCTTGGGTTGATGCCTTTCAGTGGTTTGACAAGAAAGGAGCAGTGCTGTCCAGAACACACCCCAAAGCAAAACTCTCCCTTCAACACTGTCTTATTCCAAGCGCAGGTGTGACAACTGTAACTGAGCTGCACTGTGGAATCTCCATCTGAAGAAAAATAAACCAAGGAAGACAAACTGAATATACAGAAATAGATTCATGAATTAAACAAGCTTCCATAATAAGCCAAGAGCAACAGACCTATCTTGACGAGAGGCATTACTTTCCTCCTTAAAACACAAAACCTGGATAAGCTGCAGTACTCTCTGTGGGAAAGGCAACTTATTTTACAGGGGAGCATTCCTAGTTACAGGCAGCACAAGAAGGAGTCACAAATAATATATGGATAAAAACTGCACATAAATTAGTCTACAGATCCTATAAAAGTATTTCACAATAAGGAAATACCTCATCCTCTTCATAAACCATTTGTATGGTTTTCTTCTCTACAGGAGGAATACAGAAGACTTCTCAGAGGAAAGTTTTCTACAGGTAAGGCTCAAAGCAGCTATAGTAGGACTCAGATGTAATACCATGCCAGTGTCTACAGAAGCTTAAAAGAGAAATTACTAAAAGCAGAATCTTTGCAAAACAGCTATGCAAAACAAAGCTGAAGTATGGTATTTTAATAGTACATAAACTCTAGAGCTATAAAAACAAGGCTGAGTAATTATGCTTACCAAGTATCCTTAAAAAAAATAAATAAAAATCAGCATGGATACGTAATGCCTTAGTTTACTCCAATAGCTTAAACAGCCTAGAGATTCTTTCAAGACCAGCATTGTTCCCACTGACATTACCTACAAACATCCACCCCAGCTTGTGTCAACTGGAGAAAGTGAGCAAGATATCAGTAATAGAAAATATGAGGCACTGCAGATGGGAAAACTAATTTTAAAGAGAAACTCAGAGAAAAGATGGCTAGGTTCATACTGAAAAACGCAGCCAGACCTCCCCAATCCTAGGAACAGTATAAACATATCACTGCAGCCTTCTATTTAGGCTAATTAGCTCTGCCGAGAAGGAGGGTATGTTTGCACAGGCAGAGCCCTGACTTAATGCAGTTATGCTGTTTCTGGGTCCTACCTCTTTAAGCACTGCACTGTGTAGGCACATGCTAAATGATTCTGGATAACAGCCATTACTCCTCTTTCATGTTCTTCAATAGAGCTGAACTTTTGCTTCTGATTTTTAACATTGCATTTTTTAAATGTGAAATAAAAACAGCCAAATATAACTTACAAAAAGTCAAAAGACAGGAAGACCAAAATGCCACTAATTTCTACAGTATTGATTTAAGATCTTTCCAAACACAACATATGTAGGTTGGTTTCTCTCATCAGTTTTCAGCAATGTACTTGCCTGTACACAGTAAATAGATTACTACCACATATTATTTGTCAAACGTTAAATATTCATTCTTCTAAATATGATACTTATAGAAATATTTTACAACTGCTTCATACTATGACACTCTACGGAGCTGTACATGTCATTGATTTCAGCAGTATCTATGTCTAGTACTTGACTGTCCACAAATCCCAGGACTAAATGCTCCAAATACAAGATTGGTACCTTAACTCTTCTCACTTTTGGCTCAGTCTGAAGCCCTGTTGCAGATTACTTCCAAGTTTCAGTGATAAAGAATGAAAAACCTCTTACTAGCCTGCCATACTAGGTTCCCCATGGCCCATTAGCCACTCACAAGCTGCAGAGCACTGGCAGACTCAGAGCAATGTTACAGATGCTGGGACATCAGGTGGAACCATCCTCCCAAGAATGCAGCAACCACATTTTATTAAGTGCCTAATACAGTCCTTGAAGCAGGGGCCTGTGACACTTCTATCTGAATGGTCTAATTAATAGAATACAAAGCCAAGGTCTTTTTTGCCCATCCTTCCCCTGATGTCATGATTACTGCATTCTTTTCTGACCTGTGTCCCAGCTCTAAGGATATTTAACATACAGAAGGCCAGGACAGTACCCCTCCAAAGCCTGAAGCAGAATAATGGCTAGGCAAACCTACTACAAAGAACTAACCCTCATCTCCTTACTACCTGTATGGGCACTCCAATAGCTTGACTATCTCATGAACTAGAGCCTGTAAACATAGCTCATTATCCCCAAGAATAAAAATTACATCTGTCCAACATACACACCTGACCTGGCTCCCAGGAGAGGCCAGGAAGCAAGGCACATATAGCTGAGCCTTACCATTTCCAAGAGGTAGCGGTGGCAACTCCCTACCCAGCCTGCTGGAGTACCATCTGTCTTAGACAGCCTTTCATGCCTGACATGGAGTAGTTACATACCTTCACACATAACCTGGATGCTGCATAGTTTCAGGCAAGTCATCCTCACCTTGAGCACTATGCCACATACACTGCACACCTGATGCAGGGGATCTGAACACAGCACAGTGGCAGCTCACATTTGATCATGTGTGGCAACTTAACAGCGCATTTTACAGTGCAGCATTTCAGCATCAAGCCTGCTTGACAGGTTGCCACCCCTGCCTCTGCCTCCAGGCACTCAGTCCCTTCCTCCCTACACCCACACCTCTGAGGTGCATGTCCTTGCCTGTTGGCCATGTGATTGATGCTCACAAGATTTGTGACATTATGTAGGTTAAAAGCAGATTATTTTTAACCCAGCGCCCTGCTCACTGATCTAGTTCATAGTACATTACAACAGTCATACTAACACAGCAGTGGGATAGGGAGCCACAGCCACGCACATGCGGGGAGGAAGAACAACTGAAGCTGTGGGAAATGAAGGGTTACTGCAGAGGCCATGAACTGTGGCTTCAGAGGTGACCAAGAGCCATGTCCTGTAGTTCCATTTCCCTCCATTGCCAGTATGTCTCAGCATTTCCTACTGCATGATTTCAAAAACATCGCAATATGACTACATACCCATCGGGCTGCTGAAAGCCTCATATCTCTGCAAAATGTCCATATAATCAGTCCACTTCTTCCCAAACACAGCACTGCTGAGCTTATTGGAATAACACCAGCCTGACCCAGGAGGTTATTAATGTCACTGGTTTTTTAGGTGACAAAGAAAGCAAGATCCTGACAACACTGCAGTGTTCACTGCAGGATTCAGGTCCCTGCCTCCCACTGAAGCAGGGTTTCACATGCCATTCTTCTGCTAAAGAGAGGTGTTGGAAGACAATAATAAATTCCTGGAAACATGTGCAAGAAACTGCCACAATACATTTAACCCACAACAGCTCCAAGTACCTTAAGAACACCAGCATTGGTCTCTACACCACATATAAATTTACCTGCTTCACACTTTTTCTCCACAAGATATAGGATAGTTTCTTCTAATGAACCAACAGCTACAAATTAAATTTAGGCAGATTTACCTCAAAGTCTGCTGACACCTTTCTAATGCCAGTCTCTTTATTGCTTAGATGTTTAAAAAGTAGTTTCCTTTAACTGTCCACTCAACTTTATTTTCTTTACACAACTCTTAACCCAACTTTATTGCTAATTCAGAGCTGCAGAGAGCCATGTGCAGGCATCTCACAAACTGGATGAATATAAATACTGGGGATCATATCAGGTATCCTGGAACCACTTCTAATTCAGCCATTTCATACATTTGACCCACCAAGCCAAAGTAATGACTCAGAGAATTTGAACTCCCTCTTCACAACACCATCACAGAAGAGCAGATTGGATGCCAACCATTCATTCCTATGAATCAAGCAGGAGACATGACTCTCCATGCCGATTAGACACTAATCGGGTTATTCAAGCCCCACATTTATAGCATCGTCTGATATTCCTTGAACACAGTAGCATGACACCAAGAATGCAGTGGTTTGAACTTCCTACTCACCTTGAATCTTAAATGAGCCACAACCAAGGGCTGATGGTAAATAACCAACTTGCTCACATCCAGGCTTTATTCTACTCCACACTTGCAGCCCAGCCTCATGGCTAAACCAATTCCTTGTCCACATGCACACATTTTCAGAAGGAAACAAAAAGAAAAAACCCACTACAGCCACTGCATATGGTCAGAGGCGATGTTTTGTACTACATTAAGATGAGGTCAAGTTCAAACCAACTCTTTAAATAGCTTGTCTTTAATCTATGAAGCACTCTCTATAACACAGTACATGGGCCAGGAAGTTGCTTTGCTGCTCTGTAGCTCTCAGACAGCCCCTTGCCAGAGACAAGGGGCCCCAGAAGATGACACATCTAGCAGAGCTTTCCCATGAAAAGAAAGACTGCTGTGGGAAAAGAAAGATTAAACACTGGTAGAAAAAAAAAAAATAGACCAGCTAAGGGACAGTACCCAGCCCTAACATGGATCAAGTGAAATGAGGCATTGGAAGCTAGTATCAGCAATCAAAATTCCAGTCAAATTTACTAATATAGTACTAATGATTAGCAAAAGCACAGATATCCATTGCTGTGTACCAGCCTGTCAACACCTCACAGGCAAAAGTTTAATCTCAAAAAAACTAATATGGGCAAAGGGAAATACTACTACTTACCAATTATAAGATCATTTGCATAAACACCATCTGGAATTAAAGTCCTTCCCCTCTCCCCTTAATAAAATGTATGAAGAGACTCTTTCCCTCCATGCATGGTGGTTATGCCTTCAATGGCTGCTGCCTTTGTCTTGTTTTGAGTCAGATAATGAATGGTCTTTACTTACTGCTCTAAACCAACTCCGAATATAGGCTTTGATAGGGCTGTTCTTGTCAGATTACTTTCATTACTGTTACTCATCGGCTTCTGTCACTTATTCTGGATCTTGTCTTGTGCTCTTAAACATAAATGGAGTTTTGACATTGATTTCAGTAACAATAAAGTGGGAAAAGACATTAGTCACAAACTGCATCATCTGACAGAACCAAGTCATAAGGCCTAACACAAATGCTCCTTGCAACCAATTTATTTCTTATTACAGTGATGGAAACAAAAATTTAAGCCATTCCCATTTCTCCCTTCCCAGTAGCTCTGTGCCATGAGAAACTGAAGCATGCATAAGGTCTATTACAAAAGGGTTGAAAGATTATTCTGGGGGATAATGTACATGAGGTATTTCCTGTAGGTAAGCAGTGAGTACTACCTCTCTAGGCACTGCCAAAGCTTTCTGTTCTGATTCTCCTCTAACACTTATTTGCATTTCCTTCCTAAATAAATAAATTATTCTGATTTTCAAATGTCCAAAATCAGAAAACCCATATTTGCTAGGTTCAGATCTTTTTCTGGAATTACAGCCAAAAGACTTAAACTTGGCTAGGTACACATAGATTAAGCAGTAGTTAATAAGCTACTGTTACATAATGCATAGATTCATATATTGCACACTACTTTTGCATGATGAATTGTTGCAAAGGGCATTTGCAAAGGTCAAGCCAGCTGTGTACTTACTACTCAATAGTTCTAGGAGCAGAATTCAGAACTACAAGTCCTATTCAAGTATATAGTACTCTTTTCCAATAAAATCAGAGGTTATTTAATTATTTCAATAACTAAAAATACTTGGGACTTCTGGAGACACAAGTTCAACACAAATTCTTTTCCTCCTCCAGATTTAACACAGTATTTCAGCAAAAAAAGAACTTAAGTATGTATCTGCTCTGAACGGCTATTAAGCATCTCATTGGTCTCCTACAAAGAAGTCAGGTTGTGGCAAAAGTTGAGAGAGTACTTAACCCATTGCAAATAAAATATCATCAATAAAATCTTTGCCTGACAGTTCATAGTCATATTTGGTACACCAGCAGATGTTTATCCAGCTCTTGCTGTTCAAACCCATCTTTCTAGTCAAGGAAGTTACTGACAATTTCTTCAGCTTCGCTAAGACTGATGTTGCCCCACTGAGAAACCTTGGTAGTTTCAGATACTCTTGGAATGACAGGTGTTACTGAAATTATACTTATTCACATTGCTTTTCATCCACAAATATATATGGCATAAGTAAGAGTGACTATATTTGCAAAATATTTACAGACTCTTTGATTCAACACACGCAAGTGTGTATAAAGAAGTCTAATATCATTTGGTCTTACAAATGAAGAAAACAAAATTAGTGAAGCTTGTGTGACTTTGACCCAAAATTTTGTGGTACAAAAAGCAGCAGAATTAAAACTCAAAGCAGACAAATAGGATAAAGGTTAAATCCAGGGACAAAAATAAGAATCAGACCACCAGAAACACTGCTATCCTTACTACTAGATATTGAAAATAAAACCATACAAAAATTAAAATTATATACTGAATTTACGCAAAAGAAATGTGATGTTCACTGTGTGTATTATAAACTAAATAATGCATTCTGATTTGATCTGTAGCCTAATTCTGAAGCATATGTTAGATTTCATTTTGCTCACATTGACTAGATTACTGACTTGGCTTAATTCATGTTATTTACAATTGGGAGAGCTTGATGATAAGTAGAAAACAAATTATACAAGTTCACTACGCCCTCCCTCTTACTTACACCAATGAGTGATTATAACTCTCTTTATAATCATGGAAGATTTAAGGAGATGGACCAATAACTGTGCTGCTGGTTCAGCATCTAGAAACACATCTGCCCAACATACTAACGAGGGTACATTATGCACAGACACAGTTGTCTGCAAAGCACTGGCATAACATAACACTACATTGGGCTTCCCTCTCTTGAAGCTGATCTACATATATAACCAAATGCTCTTCATGGAGGTGGTGCATCACACAGAGCTTGAACAGAGCAAACTGCTGACAGTTCTTGGGAGACTACATATATTCTTTTACCTGGCACTCAAGATGCATTAGAGATCATTTGGTTTCACAGAAGTTTGGTTGTGCATTGTTCATTAGGTTGCCATAGGTGTTTAACTCTTCACAATCATTCAGAACGGCCTTATCCCACAGTTGTATTCCATAATCTCACTTTCCTTTTCCCTCATTCTCCTCCAAAAACGCCCAAACAACCTTAGCTATCTGTAAAACTGGACCTGGAAGGGAGGGTGGAGAGCTATTGCATGGCTACTTTGAAACCTGCAAATTCAAATCAATTTGGAAGAACTACCCTTTCTGGAAAGTGTTCATGCTAGAAAGCTCTAAGACACAGAATCCATAAGGTAGTTCTTCTCTAAGAAGGGAAGTGATCAGGCAATATTCACACTTCATTAGGAAAATTCTGGATTTAAAAAAATTTGCATATGGCCAGATTCAAGTTACACAACTTTTAAAAGGACAAGGAGCCAATTAAGGTGTATTAATATAACCTATTAATAGGTGTCTATCCTCTTAAATATTCATTATTCTAAATTTATACATTCAAGAACCTTCTGTCAAACTTGACCTTTGGGACAGTATCTAAGGAGAAACTGATCCCAGAGAGCAGAGCTTTTCCCATGGAAATTTGCTATCCTAAAAGCTTTTTTAATTAGGTTTTCAACTCATTTATTTTTAAATGCACTCCACTAACACATTTGATCATCACTTTTGTGCTAAAACAAGATACCATATCGGAGTTTCACAGCCAGCACATTGGGAGTTTTCTAGAAAATCCAGTAACATTTTTCAGAGGAAAATTCCCAGCCACCTAGTCTTGGTTTTGGCATCGTTTTGAATCTGATGAGCTTCATTCAGAAATCTTTGTCCTTCACTGAGCTAAGGAGGCCATTCATTCCTCAGCCCCACCAAATAACCAGCTGATTTTGTTATATTACCTACAGAACATTCTGCTTCCCATCAGAACTAAACTTGCCATTGAAATAGATGCTCTCAGTAAAAATCAGATGCATTGTCTAATGAGTCAGTTCATGGCCCATTACAGCTGATGCCTTGCCTGTCATTTCACATACTGTAGTGCCAGGCATTTTGTGCTGAATACAGTTAAGAATATAATACACAATCAAACCTGAACCCTTATTCACAGCAATAATGGCAGTACTCTTTTCAGTTATTCCACTCAATCAATCTACATATTAAAGCTTCTTTTCAAGTTTTTAACAGTAAAAAAAAAAAAAAAAAAAAACAGGGCAAAGATAAATGGCCTTCAGGGTACCACTTCTGTAAGCATATTGTGATACCAAAAAAACTACCCCATCCATGTATAAGGCATATGAACAAGTCAAAGGGGTAAGGAGGGAACAAGGACTGGGCTGCATCTCCCCTATCATATGGTTGACTTCATGGTTTTCCTTCAGACTCCAGCACAAGTATTTTCTCTGTTGTCTGAAGATATTTTTCCAGCACTAACTACCAGAGACAGCCTGAGCTAGTACTGAGGTGACTGTCAAAGCCACCACCACTTAACTGGATCACACACTGCAGTCTATTATCAAAACAAATACCACAAGTGAACTTGATAGTTCAACTGCTTAGTTTGATGCATCCACTTCCCAAGCAGTTATAGCTCTTCCCAAATTCACTGTATTGACTTTCTGGCAACAGATGCCACTACAGTGAAATCATGATGAAGCAGCAGATAAGAAAGCAAGATTGCCAGATCAGCAACACCAATTTCTGCAACACCTTAGAAATAATAGGAGCATGCAGGAAGCTAACTGCTTTTATGAAGAGAAAAATTATTAAAACACTACTGCAAATAGAGGGCAAAAGCTCTTCTTACTGTCACCTAAAGCAGCCTAGTTTCAGTGCATGAGATCATACTAAATTGCTGCTAGGACCAGAAGTGTTCTTCTGCCCCAAAAAGCTCCATTAAGGGGGAATTCATAAAAACTACTGTTACTGCATGGGCACAGAATGCTGTAGAACTCTGTGTGAGAGAGACAATAATCTCCCACCAGAAACGTTGCTGGATTGTGGCACAGTTACAGACTGGTGCAAGTGCTGGGGTATATACTGCTCCATTCTAGGCTGCAGAGCAAACCATGAAACTTAGAAGGGCATCTAGGGCAAGAGTCAATGACTGCAGAAAGCCAAACCCAATAAGGAATGCAAGGCTAAATTAGAATTCAAATACACATGAAAACCCTAATAATTGCTTTTAATTCCACTTGAGGAAGGGGGAAGATATACTTCAGACTGCTCAGCATAACAGAAGAAAGGAAATATTGTTACTACGCAATATGCTTCATTAAAAATATTAAAAAAAGGGAATGGGACATTACACAAAAAGCATATTTGTACCTCTTTACCTAGCCTGCATTATAAACCCAGACTCAGTCCTGCCCATATCTCAACCCCGGTCCCAGTCTTCAGACATTTATTTTGACTCTGCTGCCCAAAAAGCAGTTGTCGTTATGTGTATAAATGAAAGCAATCTTCATTTCTGTTCCTCGGACACCATATCTTTCACATGGCCTGCTCAGGCACCACTAGTCCCCTCATCAGCATAGAAAACGCTTCCACCCTTTCCAAATTACTTTAAATACAGTTACTTCTCTTACTTAAGAGGGGGTTATGCGAAAATTAAATGCCTGAGTTAAGACCACATTCTAATCTTAATGCAATAATATTTTACTAAGCATAGATTTTAAGAGTATGTAAAATCAATCAGCTAAATCACCTCCTGTGTCTAACTAACTCCCACTTCTCCAGCCACTGAATAACCCCCTGTAGCACAGCACCTGCCCTGTATGCTTATACCACATAGGCCAGCCCTGGATATTTGGAATGCAAATATATACACACTTAGCAAGATTGCTGGGCCATTTTTAAAGACCTCCTGAATAAAGTTCTTAAATGATTCACTTTATTTTTACACCTTCTGTCTCACAGCTGTTGGCTCAAAACCTTTGGTTATTCTCAGGGCAATGATACAGAAACCAAGAGCTCTTGGACACAGATCTCCTACCATGCACAGTGCCCTGTAGGCTGTTCATAGCTGCTCTAAGCCTTACCTGCCACCACCTGGGGTTGTCAAACCCCCAGGGCTGTCTAGGAGCAACATGACCTCTTCGACCCTCACCACAACTTCACCCAGGTTAGGAAGAGGTACCACACACAAGCCCTGAGGCCCCTGTCCCAGGTCACACCACCACTAGAAGAGTTAACAAGATTTTATGGCTAAGTACATGGACAATGGAAGGAAGTAGATTTGCATCAGTGATGTATCCTGGAAAAATAAAGAGCTCTGCATATCCATAAGGATGCCAGTGCACTGCACTTTTGTCACTATTAAATCTAATAAATAAAAAAGATACATTGCTTGCACTGAGGTACCAAGGATCTGAGTTAGAAACAGTAATAGCTTTGTATAATGAGGTATTTAGTATTCATGTTACAATAACAATATATCAAACTAACTTTTTAGACAATACAATGGTCTATAGAATCATAGAATAGCTAGGGGTGGAAAGGACCTTAAGATCATCTAGTTCCAACCCCCCTGCTGTGGGCAGGGACACCTCCCACTAAACCATATCATCCAAGGCTATGTCCAACCCAGCCTTGAACACCACCAGCAATGGAGCATTTGCAGCTTCCCTGGGCAACCCATTCCAGTGCCTCACCACCCTTACAGTAAAGAATTTCTTCCTCATATCCAATCTAAACTTCCCCTGTTTAAGTTTGACCCTGTTACCCCTTGTCCTATACTGTCACACATGCTATCTCCTCAATGCCCTACTTGTGCATCGAGTCCCAGAGCACTCAGCACAGCCTTGTACCACAGGACACTGGTGCACACTCTCATAGCCAGCACAATACAGGAAGCTTATTCACCATCTGGATCACGGAATACCCTCCTTTCCCTCCACCTGTACAACATGGAAGCAGAATGCCGAGGCATTACCAGCCTCCAAAGATTGCATTAGGGAGCCCTTCGCTCTCCTCTCAGCCCTTCATGGATGAGTCAGGGAAAAAATAAGAAGAGTGGGCATCTTGATTTAGCTTCAGTAACCTAATGCAGAAGAACTGCTGGGAACACTTGAGATAATTGTCTTAATTATAGAACTGAAGTACTAACTAAATAGTTATGAGAGTTGGGTTGCTCAGGATTTTTAAACACAAACCATTTTAAATGCATCATCCGCCTGTGCAGTTAGCTCCTCTTTCTCTAAAATTATGTTTAGATATTTCATCTTTTCCATTTCACCTTCCCACAGGGATAAATTCAGCAGCTACCCAGTAGGTTGTTGCATGTTGCCTGCACACTTAACTCAAGAAAATCCAAGGTCTACGTGTGAGACTAATTTATGCCTAATTCATTGTTTCAGTCAGGAGTTATAGATTACAGGGACACATATTGTCCTGGGTTCAGCAGTAGCAGTCGTTTTTCTCCTTGGTAGCTGGCGTGGAGCTGTGTTTTTTGACTTTCAGCTTGGGAACAGCGTTGATAACACCAATGTTTTGGTTACTGCTTAGTACATTTTGGTCTGGCCAAGGACTTTCTGAGTCTCATGCTCTGC
>JANRGW010033575.1:0-31206 GCA_024733675.1 Psilopsiagon aymara
ATATGAGGAAGAAATTCTTTACTGTAAGGGTGTTGAGGCACTGGAATGGGCTGCCCAGGGAAGTTGTGAATGCTCCATCCCTGGCAGTGTTCAAGTCCGGGTTGGACAGAGCCTTGTGTAGCATCGTTTAGTGAGAGGTGTCCCTGCCCATGGCTGGGGAGTGGAACTAGATAATCTTAAGGTCCTTTCCAACCCTAACTATTCTATGATTCTATGACTTTCTCATGTCAAGGATTTGAGTGCACTCATTCAGTTTCTGGAATAATTCATGTGTTCTTCTGGAGAACAGAGGTTCAGATTGAGCTGTGCCACAATAAGTTTTGGCTTACATAATCAAGCATCCTTTTTTCACCTGCCTAGTGAAGGTTGAGGTTTTGAGAGTTTTTATGTAATCCTTCCACTGTGCACCTCTTCACAGGGAGACACTTCCTAGGTGCCTTTTGGCCTTGGCTCTAAGGTGTCTCCGTGTCATTTTGTAAACTTAGTTACTATAGCCAAAGCAATTCTCTGTTGAGAAATCTAAAGTAAATGCTGTTCTCATTGTTGTTTTGGCTACTTCTCTGAAATAGACATTTTGCAACTACCTTCCAAGGCACCAAACTCCACTAAAGATCTAACCCTCTCATATAACAGGTAGTCTGAATAAGAGCTTCCATGAAGAAATTGGCAATCAAAACACTTCAGAAACTTTTCAGCCTTGACTACTCCTACTCACTTGCTATTCATAGTGCACTCTATTGCCGTCAAGAATCTAGCTTGAAGCTCTGAGATTCTTCTCACTTCATCAGTATCGTAAGACTCATGTTTTGCATCTTTATTTTTAGACGTACAGTTTTTGGCAATTAATGTGAAACCTCCTTTCCTGGGGAAAAGTGTGATTCTTAAGAATGGTAAAAACAGACTGTGTTTTGCGGATGTTTGATGGTAGAGAATGAACTTTCTCTTACTTCATTCTTACTCTGTTTCATTTCTCTCAATAGGATTGTGCACACTCCTAAAATTCTGTCCTGCACTTGCTTAAATGTTTTGATGGCCTGGAACTTAGTCTGAAACAATGACTAGGAAGCCTGTTCCGAAGTAATGAAATGCATCAATGAACAAGTGAATAAACAGCAGATTGCAGAGTAAGAAAACAGTGTTTAAGGAAATGAACTTCGCTCATTTAATAAACGCTATTTGCTTTTTTTTTTTTTAATATGTGACTCGTGATTATACTGATGCAAGATGCTAGCACAGAGTGATCCTGTGTAGGGCAGAAAAAGGGCTGTATATATGAGTCGAAGCTGGAAGGAGCAAAGAGTTGGACAAGAGAACCCCAGGGAACTTGATCCTGCCTGAATGAAAGCAGTGCTGCTGGCTGCCAAGTTCTCTTTCCTTAGCATCCGGAGCAGGTCTGAAGAGGGTACAATGACATTTATTATTGGTTAGTGCTCAGTTGTTACTAAACAAGATATAAAGAGTTTGTGATTTGAATAGTAGCCACAGAATGCCACAGGCCCTGAGGAAGGAATCACTTAATATGCTTATATTTTGTCTTTTGCAGTCTCAGAATATTTTTGAGCTCTGGAGAAGTAATGGTTACTCAGAGGAATTTTTTGTGTGGGGACAGAAATGGTGGCAGTTCAATGCATCATATATGGCAAGGAGGTGACTATTTCCGGAAGACATACAGTCTCCTCCTTTTTTCCTTCATCCATCCCACTAACAAATAGTGGTATAACTGTTATATACTAAAGGAGCAGTTTATAAATATGTGCTGACTTCTGCGCCTTTAAAGGTCCCTTCTTAACCTTTGAAGGTCCCTTCCAGCCCGGGCTATTCTATGATTCTGTGCCTCTGGGACAGTGCAGAGAAGCAGCCGATCTTCAATTGCAATTGCTTAGTTGAGACTTTCACCTACAGAAAACAGTTTTCCTGTGCCAAGTCCCATTTAGTGCGTGTTTTGAAGGTATTTGTGCTGATTCCCTCCCTGCAGTAGCAAAGCAAGAGGTTACTAAAATGACTTCCAGATGGAGGGTGCATCCCTGATCATACTTGACCACATACCGAGTACATTCAGGGCAGTCCTGAGGCTTCTCTCACTTGACTCAAGTGAGGAATCATGTTCTTGGAACTCAAATTGAATTGAACTCAAATTGAACCATTATCTTGGAACTCAAATTTGCAAATGAAAAGTAATTAGGCAAGAACACCAGCAGATTGTGGTAGTAATTGAGGAGCCATAGAACAAACTGTTGCCATTAATTTTGACTTTTTACAAGGCATTACACTGAACAGCAGGTACAAGTAGAACATCTGCTATTCTTCTGATAGTCTAAGTGTTTCCTCCTGGATCACTGTTTTACCTTGAGGTGGCAGTAAATATGATTAAAAATAGGAATGAGGAAATGTGGGTGTCATCCATCTGATGCTGCGAGTAAACAGTCTGTGAAAATGAGCTGGCTGGTAGGACAGTACCCCAGCTGATGATAAAAAGTTTAAGTTGTATAGGGAGCAGGGGCCTCTTGACTGGATACCCATAATCTGAAGCTGTCAGTAGGAAATGCAGCAAACAGAATGGTGGGAAGAGAGTAGATTCATCCTACAGATTTATTCATTATACCAGGCTGGTTTGGAGAGATTACTGGAAGTTTGGAATAAGTCTGTTCTTCTTAGTGGGGTCAAAAGCTTAACTGAAGAGCACTGTCCAGGGCCATAGTCTGTACTCTGCACGTAGGTCAGCCTGTTTGACAAGCACCTTTGTGTCTGTCTTTAATTGATGTGCTAGGAAGCCATGCATATACTGATATAAAAAATGCTGGAATGTAGCTCAGTGGAGAAAAGCCAGACCTAGCCTGCTGGAGTCCTTTGAAGATTTTCCTACAGTGATACAGAGGGTGTTAGTGTGCTTGACAATTTGTCTCCGGCTGCTAAAATCAAAGCACTCAGTGCTTCAGTATAGAAACCAAATGATCACATCTGTACTGCACAAATATTTAGCATATCACTCACCAGACCCTTAAGAGATCCAGCCTCTATGACTATAGCTAAGCATAAAAACCTGTGGGCCAGCCCATCCTCTTTTTGTTGTTATTGCTATCATATTATCATTATTATAATAATTTTAGTCCTTCTCACAGGGGATATGACAGTGATAGTTTACTTAAAACACATCTGACAGCCTTCCCCCTTCATGTGTGACTCAACAGATGCTGTTGAGAGAATCAGGAATGCTTTTGTCTGCTCCTACAGTCACCTCTGCTTGAAAATATGTGTATAATTGCTAGTTAAAATGATTTAGTATATTTACAATTACTACATCTGATCCCACTGGACTGCTTTGATGCCTGGGAGAAATGAGGAAGTAGCACACAGCACGTGCTTTCTTTAAAACAACAACAAAAAAAACCCACAACAAAACCAGAGTGGTTGTTCAAAATGTCAGGTCTAGAAAAGGAGGCTTTCTTTTTTCTTTCTCAGCAGACCAGGAAAGTGGCAGTGTAATTCCATGCAGAGTCGTACCTTTCAGTCACCGTCTGACCACCAAAGTGACCTGTACTTGATTTAGGCACCCGAAGACTCCATAGAGTGTTTCCAGGCCTCTGAACAAGCTGATCATCTTTTCACACATCCCTGCCCTAGACAGCCCAACAAGACAGTTCAGATAGATTATCTGTTTTAAAACTGTGAACAATCTCCCGGCTCTTTGCTCTGGGCTGGTCGGGCTTTGAGAAAACACTGAATTTTTTCACTGTACTGAGAAAGGAGGAGGAACATTAGTCCATTTGCCACATGTGTCTTGGGTTACCTTTTGCTTGTGTATGTACACACACACAGATGTCCTACATTTTTGTGTAAAATGGCACCTTTATTACAAAATTACGTCTGAGACATCAGCTGTATGCAGGTGCCTTAATGATCTAACAGTCAGAGGCACACTGAGTAGAAATATTTGCCGTGCTTTGATAACAGGTAAAATAAGAGTGTGGAATAATGCAGCTCCCACTGGAAGGCATGGTGCTGCCCCAGCAGTCTTAATTTTGGGTTGACGGTAGCTGTGACGTCCTTGGTTTTCCAAGTGCCACAGCAGCTACTGACCTACCTGTGCTCCAGCCCTGCCTAAGCCACAAGAACTATTTCATGCAAAATTACTCTCTAATTAAGTTGCACAGTGGTAGAGCTCGTACAAGCTGTACTGAAAAAGGGGATGCCACTTTTCAGTAGGTACCAGAAGCTCAGCATGACATTAAGCAAATGGATTAAATGGCTTTTCACAGCCCAGTGCTCACTGTGTTTGACCTTGCACTGCCAGCTATTGTATGCTGGCTAACAGTACCCTGGCTATACTATAAACAGGACCCTGATAGTGACCACAGTTACAATAGAGTTATGTCCCAGCCATATTACAAAGTGAGTTTTGATTTGAAAGGTAAGCTAGAATGTACAATTGTATTTTATAACCTGGTGCTGCTCTGTTATGGTATTATTACACTAGGCACCCTGAGGAGTTGGAAGGAAAATCAAGAAATAAGAATTCCATAGATACATATGTTCTGTTGACTCCACTGTTACCAGCAGGTGTTTGGTGAGTAATTTGCGTGAGGAAAATGTATTCTTTTGCTGCTGTTCTTGACATTCTGAAATGCAGACTATTTAATGTGAATTGAAAGAACATTTCAAAAGCAATTTTAGATGGGAAATGTACTAAATCCTCTGCTAAATGAAGAAAAAATGATATTAGGAGGCAGGTCGTCCAACTGCAGGAACTATTCACCTTGAAATGTGAAGAGATAGGAAAGTGAAATCCATTAATCTGGTAGCATTAGAAGACTACATGAATTATCAGGGGTGGTTACAAATCAAAATGTAATTAGGTATACAATGGTTGCTTGAGGTTACTTTAGACATGTAAGATGGGGAAAACAGGTCAGACAAAATGGCTACTGAAGTAGGGGTAGAGAACAACTTTATCAGATCCAGAGCCTATGTGACCATTGCCTTGGCATTCTGTGCCCTGTGCTGCCAGCTGCTGTGCTAAATACATGCCCATTTCCCAGCTGTGCACCTAGTAGCTGTTGTCTGTAATGTGAAGTAAAAACTTTTGGGGTCTTTCTCTCAGAAAAATAATAGTGAGACACAGAATCTGTGAATAAAGATCAGTAGGGTTTTTGCAACTACAGAGTACGTACTGTGAAAAAGAAATGGACAGCTTGGCATTTTGCTGTGGGAGAAGGTGTAGTGTTCATGAAGTTTGCTGTACAGCCATCCCTGAAGAACGATACCTTTGCTTATATAGGTCAAAGCAACCAAAAAATGAGCATCACTCTCTGCCTCCCAGGAAAACTTTTGTTTGTCTTTTCTCATACCTGTTTTACATTTGTTTCTTAGTGGAACATTACTTGCTTTCACTGCATCCATTGATACACCATTACTGCTTAGTCTTTATACAGATGACTTTCTGGAAGGGTCACATTTTTGCTGTAACCTCTAGTACTCTTCTCCTATGTGTTTGTTGTATTCATTGTAAGCCCCTTACTGAGGCAAAATAAGTTATAAAGACTTCACCTGCTGCAATGATTTTTGTTCCTTATTTTAACAGTTTTGAAAACTCAGTCTCCCTTAAAGTATTGAAGTTGAAAATACGATTGGTGAAACTACTCTGGTGTCTGAAAATTAAGTGGAATTGCAACTTCTCATACTGTTTCAACCAAAGACAGCATCCTACCGTGCTACATCAGGAGCAGAGCAAACTCCTCTGACAGTTGTTCTGCATCCTCTGCCATTTGTTCAGAGATGGGATTAAATGATTTTTGCCATGTTTCATGGTGCTGGCACACAGGGTATTACTTTAGTCAGCCAATAGGGTCATGGAGTTGGGACACTGCAGTCTTCTCTTACATATTCCACCTTGTTAGTTTACCCATCCCTGGGGCGATACAAGTTGGCAGTGAATGTTCACAGTTTTCCCATTCCTCTCTCATCCTACTGCCACAGTCAGAATATGAGAAAGGATGAGGAATCCAGCTTCTTCATAGGATTGCCCTGCTTTGTATGGGAAATAATCTGTGCTAACACAGGCCCATCTTTAGTATGAAGACTGACCTCATTCTTGAAAGACCTCAAGTTACAGCCTACTGTCTATAATAACTTTCTTGTGGGAAAGCAGAGGAATTGATGAACTTGGTGTTCTTGCCTAGCACAACCCTTAGGGCTTGCTGAGAATCCTTAGGGCTTGCTCAGTGTCAAGGTTTCTCCTCCCTCCCCTCCACTTTCAAAGTTAAAAGGAAGAAAGAGAAAGTGAGTGGGAATGTACCTGCAGCAGGTGCCCAACAATTGGATCAAGATACTGTCTGTCATCATTGCATTTAGACTGCCAAATAAAATAATGATTGAAAATGAAGATTAAAATTGAAAATCTTCTTTCATGTCTAATGAAAATCTGTAATCTTGGCATAGCATATGGCACTGCATTCAGCTCAGTGCTGTAGGAGTAGTTTGCAGCTGACAGCGCATATGTGTGTACAGTATGCTTCAGAATCCCCAAATTTAGATATTCGATTGAATCAGTAATTCAATATAGGCTTGAAATGTAAGCATATTCCTCATCCCCTTTCTTTTCCTGCTCCGCACACCACCCCCCAAAAAAGCACCTGGAAAAGTTCAGATCATTCAGAGTGATCCTCTCTCTCATGCTTCCGGTATTCCTTTGCAGACAGAAAAATAATAAAGGAGGTACTTTCATTTCTGTTCAAGAGAACAAAGGACCCCCAAGAACCTCAGGTGGCAGCACAGGGCTCATATAGTACCTGCCAGGAGAGCTTACTGAGTTGCTAATTTCCAATTCTAGAAAAAAATCTCTGCAACTGCCAATACGAGTTTAATCAAAAAGAGTGTGAATTACATATACAGCGAGATATCTTGTGTCTTCCCTGACTTTCAGGATGCCTTAGCTTTCCCTTTGCAGAGGATTTATTAATTCAGTTTCCATATTCATCTCCATGCCTTTACTATGCATAAAGTCTCACTAATTCATCGAAGTGTGCAGAGAATTGTGATCTGCGGGAAAAAAGGATGGAGTTATCTCATTAAAGTTTTGCTTTGCTTGGACCCCTTCAGGGTAAAATGTCAGAATTTTTTTTCTTATGGAATTAGATCTTGTTTGTGTTTCATTGACAGTAGTATTTGATTCAGAATTTTGATGCAATTTATATTCTGGCATTTGGATTCCAAAGCAGAAGGCCATGTGTGCATTAATTAAAATTTACTTTTTTGTTTAAAAAAAGGTGATTTAGTGAACACAGAAGTAACACCTCCTTTGTCTGAATCAGATGTTGGGGATAGCACACCTTTCCAAATTCATGTATGTTAGCCCACTCTCCTGAAGGCAAAAATCCTAGTGAGTAATCGAGAAAAGATATATTCAGCATGAAGTCAAGCTTAGGGATGAGCTTTCATGGCTGCTGAGGTGAATTAGATGTGGGAAAATATTTGAAGAAGAAATATTTGGCTGCAAAGATCTGCATATTAAGAGAGCCTATATCAAGATATCCAAGTGCAAACTTGAATATATTGCAAAGACACAGCACTAGGTGCACTTTCCAACTTACTCATTCCAGTACTTTTAAAATTGAGTTTTTCTCTTTGAATATGCAATAAGACTGCAGGAGGTTTGGATTCATTTGCTGTATTCATTTGGCTGCATCCATCCTTTGCAGAGCTGTAACACACAGGTTGTGTGCAGTTGTGTACTGGCATTTGAGATACCCCCTGTTCAACCTGAAGGCTGTCTTGCTCCCATCATTCCACTCTGTGTACTCAACTTCACTTTGCATCCAGCCTTTCACTGAACTGCAAGCTGGTTTTGCTGTCCCCACATGTATTTAGCTTAAAATCTACTGCATGAGATTGGCAGGTCTTTGGCAAAGGTGTTTTTACCCTAATTTGTCAAATGGATCCCATATCTCAGCTCTTCTTCCACAAACTTCTTCCTCAAAGAGGGATCCTTGGCCATGAAAGCCTAAGCCCTGCTTGCAACACTGGCTGCAGAGTCAGTTATTAATTTTCAGTGTGCCTCCACTCCTATCCAGGCCTTGCCCTTCAAGGATGTCATTGCTTGGACTCTCATATTCTCTCTGTGTTTGCCCTCTAAGCTCTATAGACATTTTTGAATTGGTACCTGTCCATCATGTTCTAGTTATTCACGCTAGTCACACACCTAAAAAAGAGAAAAAAATATTTCTGAAGCTATGTTTCCTGGATGTTCTACAAATTCTCAATGTCTGTTCTCTGACTGTTCTAAAAAGACCAAACAGACTATATGAATAGTTCTAATTATTTCAAGTAAGTAACTTGAATATGTAGTTTTATTACTTATAATGTCAAGAACTAATTACTTATAATGTCGAGTCTGGCTTGAATAACCCAGACTTTCTGGAAATGCAAGATTGCTTCCCATCAGAATTGTCTCTCTGTACATCTTTTTGTGAGGGGAAAAAAAAAAAAAATAAGTAGTACTGTATGGGCCACTGTCAGGCAGAAAAGATTTTGGGAAACAGGGTTGAATTTGGAAAGGAAGACATACAAAACCATCATTTTAATTTTTCATGCACAGTGACAGAAATGATATTCTGTCCACAAGAATGTTTGCAGAACTCCACCTCATTGGCAATTCTTCAGTAGTCTTTCCAGCAGAATAATAATTCATGATATAAATAAATCCTTAGATTTTCCAGCTGATTTTATAAAAGGTTTCACCAAGGAGCAGAGAAGCACTACAGAAAACCCCAAACGAAATAGGTAAGCAGGTTTTAGATCATTTATATGCTGAAAATTGTTTGCCCAGGATATTTGAAAAAGTTAAGAGAATTAGGAAAAATCAAAGTGTTTTGTAAAGTGAAAAGAAGCTAGATACTTCTTGGCAATATCTCTTTGGTTTATTTCATGCTGGGTTTATTTTTGGAAGATAATATTTTCATCTTCTGTTCCCCTACCTCTGAGAGTCAATGTTTTTTTCTAAATTGACAAAAATTGCTTGTTCTTCATAATGCCATGTTCTGGGAGAGCTGGTTGCTATAATCTGTCTTCCTTTCACTGCTCATCAGCTCAACTTGGATTTCATACTGATCCACCATATCAGGATCTTAGTCCAGCAACATAGAATCATAGATTAGTTAGGGTTGGAAAGGACCTTAAGATCATCCAGTTGCAACCCCCCTGCAATGGCCAGGGACACCTCCCACTAAACCATGTCACCCAAGGCTCTGTTCAACCTGGCTTTGAACACCGCCAGCGATGGAGCATTCATGACTTCCCTGTGCAACCCTTTCCAGTGCCTCACCGCCCTTACACTAAAGAATTTCTTCCTTATAGCCAATCTAAAACATGTGGCATACCATGAAGAAGCAGTTAACATTTCTGGTGCAATCTCCAGCAAAGGTGATTAAAAACTAAGTAAAGCTCAGATGATTTTTAATCATCAAGTTTTGCCTTGCCCATGGCATTTTCTTGCCGGCTTTTAGGAGTATGTGTACGTGCTGCCCTCTAGCAGGATATCCTGTGGCATAGCTATTGTTTCTTGTTGCTTGGGTGCGTAGGGAGACTGCTTTTTGGTACATGGAAATTGACCCCAAAAGATGGGCTCATACTTTGGATCCCAGTTGCAAAAAGGGCATATCACTCCAAGTTTCTCTGCCTGTCCTTGCTGTCACTTCAGAAATACTGGTTGCCTCCATCTCTTCATTAGCATGATGTTAGCATGATATATTATTAGCATATGATATTGGTGTGATAAGGGTTGTCTACAGACTAGTAGTTGAGAGGGAACTACCATGCACCCCACTTCCATAAGTTAGGCAGTTTTCTCTGGAAGTCGTGACAAATTCATGTTGCCTTTTCTGAAGAGCTCAGGAGCACCCCCAAAGGCTGTCCTTATAATGGGAGGTTGAGTTCTTTATAAAAAAGCAAACCAACCACGTATGGACACCAATATATCTCTGTTGAGACAAGTCCTTTACCACCTCGAGGTCTACCTACAAGTGTGGACAGCATGATCTACAATATAAGAATTACTGGAAGGTAAATGATCATTTTAGCCAAAATACTAGAGGAGAGACACTAGCCTGGCTCTCCTCAGGGACTGAAGGATTTTCTGCATGTCATACATATTATAGGGGAAGTAAAAACGCCATGTTTTAATGATATTAAAAGTGCCAGAGAAATTCATCATTGTCTAGACTTAAAGATGCTGCAATACAGCTTTCATTAGGGAAAAGCTGGAGACTCAAATACTGTCATATTTTCTTTTAACTATGGAAAGTTGTAATTTCATGCCAAATTCTAATTTATTTCTCTGTGGCACATGAAAAATATTCTGTTTAATTACATCTAAATTTGATAGGATGCATCTTTGAAAATGAACCTTGACTTATGAAAACTTGTAATTTATACCATTTATAATTACACAAATTGAAGACTTGTTTAATGTCTTAGAGAGAGGAACCAGTCCCTGACTTTTATTTGTCATTTTCTGAATTTTCATTTCTGAAAGTGCCTTCAAGTGCAAGTAAAAAAAAATCAGCCTCAAGCTGTTAGCGCCAGTACCTTTCCCCCCAAATGATCATTCTTTTCAGATTTTCAGACAGATTTGATAACTTTAAAAAAAATATATTTTTTTTTTTTGTAAAGTGAGATCATTTTTGATTCTCTCTGTTTTGTGTAACACCACGCAGATGGTACAGATACTGGGACTAAAGGGATGAAGAGGCTAGGATTGTTAGTTCAGCCAAGACAGAGGCCAAATGGCAGGTCAGTCAGGTTTGTAGGTGGGTGTATCTGCTCAGAAAGCAATGACTGTCAGGTGCAAGGAATACAGTTAAACCTGCCAGCCATCAAGTGAGTTGGGAACTGTAAATGCTTCCTGTGCTAATACTGTTTCTCTTTACCAGCTGGGCCACACCCCTGTGGCTTTGGGTTTATACCCCTATGGTCTGTAGGGAAGTGGGAAGAGAAAGAGAGAGTTTAAATCTCTGCAGTTGGTGCTCTGGCACCTCTCAGCCTCCACAGGGAGGTAATGGCACATTAAGCTTTCAGAGGTACTGTAAAGTTGCTATGAAGCATAACTGCAGTCTTTTGACAGACTCTTTCTATTGTTGGCAGTTGTCTTCATTTGTTCCTATTACTGTGTCAAATTTTTGTGGGTTTTTTTCTTGTCTTGAAGCAATTTTTTTTTTTCTTTTCTTTTTTTCCTTCTCTCTACCCTGAGTTTATGCATGGAAAGGGAGGATAAGGTGACAGTTTATCAAGTAATGCTTTTAGGATGTGATACTGGGGGACTCTACCCAGGAGGAGCAGCATGTTCTCACTATCATTACCCTCTGCATGCACTTAGCAGGGCTGGGGGGACCAAATGAGTTAAGTACTAATTCCTCAGAAAACAAAACGGGGAGTGCTGAATGCTGTGAAGGCAGTTGGTTTGAGTAATCCTTGTTTGTTGAAAGAGGCTTGAAGATGTATTTAGAGTGAACTTTTGGGTCAGTTGCCCTGTGGCAGAACTTAGTAATGTTTTTCTAAGTGTCCTTCAACATACATAGAAAAAGCTGATGGTAGCTATACAATAGAATTGTATTGCTAACATGAGTTTATACTGCATCAGCAAGAGTCAATGGATTAATCTTTGAAAGTTCTTCATCCTAAGTATTTTCCTGCTGCCTTGGAGCCCAGGGCAGGAGGGACAACTGGATCAATGCCTGAAGCAGTTCACAAGTTTCAAGTCCCACAGTAACTTTGTATAGTGATTTAATTCCAAATGAAATGAAGAGCGTCTGGTTCAGGTCTATAAAGAGTTACAGTGTGCTCCCATAAGCTTTGGGGCCTCTTGAACAAAAGGCAAGAATTTTCAGAGGTTTCAACAATGTATTGGGAAAAGCTCATACAAGTGAAGGAGTAAAAATACATATAAATAAAGCCAGTCAGTACTGCATAGGTATTGAAGCTCTTGCTGATATCTTTACAAAGCGACTGTCGTGGTTTAAGCACTGAAACCAGAATAGGGACGTTTCATGCAGTCTGCTTTGAACAGAAGTCCGAATACCTGAGTCTTGATGCACGGCCTCATTGTATAGCTGAGTGCCCAAGAACAGGATTCACGTGGAGCCACAAGACGGTGTGAAGGCAGCCTAAGCAAGGCTCAGGAGGTGCTGAGGAAAGCCTCACAGTTAAATGGTTTTCTCTGCTGTCATAGTTTACAATATTTCTCCTCTGCTGCAACTGTAAAAAAAGAGAAAACCCAGTGGGAGCAATATGAATGTGCATTCAATGGTAATCAAAATAATAATTTGAAATATTTTGAGCATTAATTTCATTACAGTAGCATCTGCATTCAGTGTAGATCTTTTTAGTTCCAGATTTCAGCAGGCTGTGTCCAGGTCTGAATTTTCATGGGTGACCATGCTTAAACCTTAGCTTAAATATTACATGTTTCTTCCACTAATATTAGAAAAACTGTAAGCATCCTTATCATGAGAACCATTCTTGAACAATTCAAGGAACTGTCAGTCTCTTGATAGCAAATGTGTTACCTTTGCTGTTGATCGAGATGTGGGATTGTCAGTTGCATAATAGGGTTTTCATATGCTACAGCTATTGTGCACAGACCTGATTGAACTAAAGCCGAAATCAGTGCTTTCATTTGAAATAACTGATTCCATGAATTTGGCACAAAATGTTTTCCTGAAACATTGTGTGTACTGTAACTTACTTCAGGATTTTAGTATGTCTTCGTACCCTTTCCAAGATTACATTGTGAATTTGCTGCAATCCTTATGAGTAGGGCAATCAGAGGTCATTTTACCCAAGAGTTTATTTTGGTCCTACTGCCCAAAGTGATGCACAGCAAGGAGCAAATTATCTTGCGTTCAAGGTCATGTGTCAGTCATCCTTAGGTGTGCTGCAGTGCAAGACGAAGCGTAATTCCTCTCTCTAGAAAGGCACCTTCTGGCAGGAAGACCCAGCATGGTGGTGCCCTTGTTTCTTTTGCTGAAGGATGCCACATGCCCCCTGAGTTCCTGCCCAGGTGGCCTGTAAGGTGTGCTGCCCTCCCCATTTTCCAGTCAAAATAACTCCACATTGAAGCAACCGAGTTACCACTTGGCTAAAGAAAGGAATGATGCGTACGCTTTTCCTCTTTCCTGAGGGTCTCCTACAGGTGTCTTCTAGCTCAGCCTAGCACTTCCACTTGCTTGTGGTCATCAGGTATGTATGTTCTGAAAGTACAGTGTGGTATCTGATAGATGTTTTTCTTATTTTTTTTCCTCAGCAATGCAGTAGGGTTTTTTCCCTTTAGTTATATAGGGAAAAAAATTGGAATTAACGTATAGTTTGAGGAAGATTTTGTTTTTCTGATGTTTGGGCTCTGCTAGCATTTTTGTGCAGGCACTTGAGCAGTTCATTCTCAGCCTGCTCAAGTGAGCTGTAATAAACACAAGGTTTAAATTAAAAACCCCTAGTCTCCCTATTTATCCGTTCTTTGAGAATGTGTTCAGTTTTCATCTGTTTGCTTGCTCGGGGTTTTTTCTTGCCAAGATGGGTAACCAAAAAAGTGCCAAACATAATTTGCAGTAGTGGAAAACCCTGTCCGTCACTCACCTAACTGGGTAAGACTGGAGGGATTAGGTGCAGGACATGGCTTGGATCGGGCTGGGGTTGTGTTGGATCTGTGCAATGGTTGAATCCTCTGGACTTTCACTTCTGAAAGTCTAGTTTTGCTCAATGAAAGTATGGGATTTTTTGTTTGTTTTTAATCAGTAATTAACATTCTTGCGCTATAATTCCTCTCCTGCCAACTCTCCAACCCGTGAGTAATCTTAAATTTGCAAATCTAAGCATACAAATTTAAAAGCCTGTTTTCCAGCATTCAGTTACCGATGCTGTTAGATTAACGCAACACTATTGCAAAAGTACATATTGCAGTGCTGTCACTGTGACCATGGCCTGGGGACAGAGGCTTGAGAGGCAAGAGCAAAGCACTTGTTCTGTAGTTCATTAGCTGTAAAACAGCTGTTACCATTTTGAGCAAATAAGCTTAAAATACCATACCAGCTTCTCTTTGTTTTTCACTGCCTCTTTATACTTCACAGATTAAATCGAAGTGCAAGAGTTACATACCAAGGAGATTATCGCTGATAACTGTATCCATGTTTCAGGGCACTGAGACCTATAACTATTGATTCTCTGGTTGCTGTTCTGACCATATGGGTTGTAGTAGAGGATACAACTGAAATTTGAGTGGACCAAAGGGGGCCTCAAGATCTGCCTGGCTGTATATTCTAATCAGAAACAAGTAAACTATGTTTAGATTTTTGTAATAAGCTGCACCTGCTCTACCCCTTACATGTTTGAGGTGATATCAAGAATTGAATTGAATGCATTTCCTAGAGCGTTACTAATTCAAACATGCATGTATACTTTTTATTAAATAAGGAGAAAGTATGGCAAGATTAAGCACAAAAGAGAAGAGGAAAAAAAGTAGCCTGATTCTTGGATACCATTGTAAAAGATGCCATAGAAATTAAATACAGATACTGAATTTAATGTAAAATGGTCCTTGGTAATCTAATTAGATACGCATTGCTAGTTTGTTTTGTAAATGAAACTATGGGGGGATAAAAAAAAAGTGTTTAAGTCAGCATAAGATATAAAAGCGACTTCCTTTAAATAGGAAAAACAAGAAATTGCAGCACTGTGCATTCTGTCCACATAATAAATCATAGCATATTGAATGCTCCAGATTTAAGTGGTGACATTGAGCATTGGAGACTTTCCAGGAATCAGCAGTAGCTAAATGGTACAAATGGGCAAGATATCAGTCATTTGTTTTTTGTCCAGTTTAAGGGTATTCCCTTGGAAATAAGAAAATAACAGGATTTTCCTGGCCTGTGTTGAATCTCCAGTATTCATTTAAACACAAAGAAAATGGAGATTTTTTTTTTTTCCTCAGTTAAATCCCCAAAAGGAAAGAAAACTAGTGCCTGGAAGCTGTATTGCTCAAATTCTGCCAATTTTAGTTGCAGAAGGCAGCCTGTTTTGAAGCAGTATGATGTGAAGCAAAGAAATTAGCTCTGTGAATATGAGGGTATTGAGTGTATGGTCTTTGAAACATATGGCTCTTACTGTTGTATTTCATCTTCTAACTGGTGATTCCTGTCCAGTTCAAATCTTGCACCTTTTATAAATTGATCAGTGTTTCTTATTCCTTCATGAGTATAGTCTGTGTGAAGCAGATGGCTGCTGCTTCTTGGAGACTCACTGGAGCAAGCTCTTCCCTAGATTTCCAATGATGACTGTGCTCTTGCAAGCACAAGAGGGTCTTGTGGCAGTCTGCCAGCCTCAGGTGCTAGCCACACATGCTGCTGTTTCTGTGACTCCTGTGCTGGCAGTGCTTTGGGTCTGAAGGGCTGCACTTCCAGTCACCAGTACTGCTTGCTTTGGCAGTGCTTGCAGTTCCCTCCCTTGGCAGTGCATGTATGGGTTTGTAAGCCTCTTATCCAAGTCCTGGCGGTGCTGGGAAGTGATGATGCTTCTGGAAGTGTTAGCATGGCACAGCAAGCTGTGGCATTTTAAACACTCTGCCATTTAGGCTTGATACAGAAGGAATTAAACATTGGTGGGTGTGTCAGCTAGTCCCTGGAACAATGTCTGTCTTAACTCATACCAGGAGTCGCCCTGCTGGCAGCAATGTTGGTGGAAGAAGCATTCAACTGAAATTTACTTATGATCTTGTTTGTGTCTTCCACAAAGTTCAGAACAAGCTATACTTTGTAAAAATGTCTTCATTTGCTGGGATAACTAGTGCAAAAAAAAGATGCATATTGCAACAGAGGAGTTGGTATTTAGAGCATCAAGAATATTTAATGTTTAGATCAGAGCAAAAATGTGGTGGTAGGGACTTTCTGTGGTGGGTTTTTTGGTTTGTTTTTCCCTCAGAGCACAACCTCTTTGCTGGAGTATTCTTTAGGGGACACAACAGCAATATTTACACCTGTTTAAAGCTTCCTGCATAAATATGTCATTTTAAAACAGGCTGTGTGCTGTAAACTACCAAGCATAGGCTAGTCTGAAGAATATTTGTCTGAACTTAGCTCATTATCCTTGAAGTATTTTGAAATAGTTTGATTCTACTGGTGTAAAACTATTTAGTTCCAACAGAGTAATGTCTATCCAGGTGCAAAATCACACTCATAACTAAGGTGTAATCAGCAGTGTAATCTACACTAAGGTGTAGATCAGGAAGGCTGTTTTGAAACAGATCTCCTCCTGGTCCTCACTTCATATGAGTTGGCTGATGTCAATGTGGCAGCCTTGGGAAGTCCAGATGTCCTGTGCCTGAGGGGAGGTTACTGAGAAGGCAGAGCGATGAGTGATAATGGTAATGAACCAAGACAGGGGAGGGCCTGATTTGCCAAAAGGGTTAAAATTAAACATAAAACCCCCCATGTCACCATCACTGCAATCAAGGCCTGGACCGTGCTGCCCAGAAAATCTGTGCAGCCTCCATCACTGGAGGCTTTCAAGACCCATCCAAACAAAGCTCTGAGCACCCTGGTCAGTGATCCTGGATGCTGGGCTCGTCTCAGTTTAAAGTAAACCAAAGGGTGTGCTCTAGGAGTATCTAACATGCTCCACCCATTAGGGGTTGTTCTTAACGAGGGTCTTCAAAGGAGATGTGAAACAGGCCAGAAAAGCGTGGATGGAGCACAGGGACATAGAAAATATTTCTGGGTATGGAGAGCAGAACAGGAGAAAGTGGGGAACTGTTTGTAAAAGACAGATACCAGGATCACTGAAGTATACCACAAAGGACACTGTATGTTTCATGCCTACGTTTCATGCCTGTGACACTACTTGATCCCGTGGGCACACCGCTTAGCTGAACTAAGCAATTGTTTCCAAACACGAATTAATAAAACCCTTGAAATGGGTGCCCAACATAATGAAGTTGGGATGGGAAGGAAAGTGATAAAGGACCAATCTCCAAAATTAGAAAAATTATCATCCCGCATGATCTGTCTTACTTAAAGAGAAACACTTAGCTATGCAGATTACTTCCTCAGCAAGCAGTTCCTCACAATGTAAGCACATTTACTGGCAATTTAGCTGACCTTTCACTTCTGGGCCCTGATAGTCACATAATTCCATTTGCACATACGACATCTGTTGTGCTTCTGTCCTAGGTTTAGTCTGAATGGTTACAGAAGGAACTAGTATATATATTTCTGTGGTATAGGCTTCCATGGTGTTTGTTTTAGGGTTGCTGTGTTGTTGTTGTTCATAGTCACCTTGTGAAGATTCAGAGCACAGAACGTTGCTGCAGAGCATGCTGACTCTTGCATCTCAGTGACCCTGTGCACAAGTCACAGGAAAGCTTTTGGTGTCCCTTGTATTCTCATCTGGTATTGTGAAGCTTGTTCACAGACAGCTGAATTTCCAGCAGTGTGCTATTTCCATTTCATGGACCAATAGTGTTCTTTGGTGCAGTTTTCTTCCGTAGTGTATATCCACGCTTCAGCATTCTCTGGAGCAGATAAATATTAAAGGCAAAATAAAATAATTACTCCTGTTGGTGGAAGATTGGAACTAATTTTTACACTGCAAGTATTTTGAGAGGAACATGGTGGGAGCTCCCCTTTTCTCCAAATGGATGCCCTATATGTAAGATTTCTAGTCCAAGAGAGTTAAGATATTTAGCTTTTCAGGTTCCCAAATTAGATTTAACGTATACACACCCTTACTTCTATGGAATGCTTTCAAATTGCCCTGATTATGAAATACTTCTTGCAATCAGATCAAGTTGAACAGGAAATCCTAACTAAGTGCAGTATCTCCTAATTGCTGTACAAATACTTTAAATAAATTGTGAGCAATTTCTTATGTAGCGGCTTTAGATAATATTATTAGGATGCTTAATTGACTTTTCTGTCTGTCAGGCTTAGCCACAATGCTACATTCTGAGCAGAATGAAACATCTGTATAGAAAGTGAGGTAGTTGAGGTGCAGTACTTCATGTGCATTGAGGCATGAGTGACAATTTTTCTTTCATAAATCTGTAAGCACTGATTAAAAATGAAAAAGAAAAAAAAGTTGGAATCAAGAAGTTGAGGAGTTTCTGGAAGTAGCTGTTTGGAAAGTGGAGGAAAAGCTATTGGGGTGGAATGAAGAGCACATGCAAGAGAAGAAGAGTATCTGTAGACATAGAATCCTCTTTTTTCTACTTGTTTTGGGAAACCCCAGTGGCGAAAGCAGTGCTGGGAGATGGTGATGAGCTTTCAGGCTGGTACTGAGTAAGCAGGAACAAATTCTTGAACCATGGTCTCTATCCTGGTGCGAAGGAAATGTCATTATATGGTGAGGAGAGATTTGATCAGGTTTGCATTTTGTGGAATTTTTTAGTGGTGCTGGTTTGGGTTTTTTTTGTGTGTGTGTATATGTGTATCTGTTTGTTGGTTTTATTTGTTTGGTTTTGCTATTATTTCTCTTTTTCTCTGTAAAACCTTTTAGAGTTCTGATATTTGTCTTTCTGGTGCATGAGGAAATTTCACAGGTGGCTTCCTCCCTTCAAGCAACAAGCTTGTTTCCTGCCTGGCTCCATGAAATGGCTCAAAGATTTCTGTTGAATTGGGTTTGATTGAGGGGGGTAGAGGAATGTAACATCATTGTGCTTTCTTTTGTTGTTTTGGCTTAGTTTTTGAATTTATATCTAATTCATCACTTGAATTTTTAGTCATATAGATTGTTACTTATTATTTTGTTAACAAAAGAGGTTGCTTTGGTATGGTATAATACAGGAGTATTTGTCCAAAGATAAGGACAAAGGCACAAACCAGTACATACATACCGCAGCAAAGATGATATACTTCTGTGAAATGAAAGTGAAATCAGTAATGTCATTCTAAATAATTCTGCAGTCTTAATATCAGCATTAATGTATGCTCAAAGAGTATTTTAATTTAAAACGCTACAATAGCCACATAAAAGGGAGCCCCTTTGGTTCAGCTGTTGGTGTTTTAAGGCAGCAGAGAGAAGAAACCCTATAGAATTTTGCAAACTTTTCAGTGAATCAAATCAGTTTATTTTAAATTTCAGATTGCATGGGTTTTTTTCAATCTCACTGCAATGTGAATCTTTCACATAACATTAACAGCCACTGCAACTTGCTATACAAGATAGCACAGAAGCTATTTACATAAAACATGAAGATAAACCCAAGAGACTTCTCTTATATTTGCTGTCATGTTTTAAATTATTTCCATTTTAAAAAAGAGCAAAATAAATGTTGAAAATTGCTGTAGGTGAGGGGAGAAAACCCTCTTTTAACACCCCCACCCCCACTGTCCCTCTCTCATTAAGATTATTGATTAGAAGCTATTTGGAATATGCACAAATATTGCTGAAGAGCTTCACCAGAGATGGATTTAATAATTAATGCATGGGAATTATTTATTTCCCTAATATATTGTAAAGCTTCATCATTTCAGTAATAAAAAAAAATCGTGATGATGCTGGAGCATTGAAAACACAAAGGAAGATGAAAATGGTCACTGAGACTTGTTTATCACTTGAATAAAGGGCTTTAATATATTAGAATTAAATGTTAAAGCTTTTGTATATTTTTCTTTCAATACGTACATATTGTTTGTTAGTGGATGTTTGTTAGATTCCAGTGGGACCTTACAGAAATATTGATCAAAGTGAGATTTTTGTTTTATCAGGATATCAATCCTATCATAAAAAGTATCAGTTAGAAAATACTGATCCTGATTTGTCATGCACTGTTGTCTAGCTTATGCTCACACATCTATGACTTGTTCTAATAGAAATACCACTTCAAATGTCTTAGATATTTATTTTTCACAATTTAACCAGTTACTCCAGTGTTCATGTTCTTGCTTTTGGGTTTCTCCTTTTGAAATGAAATACTTTTGCTTTACATTGTCTTCATTTCATGTTATTGATATCGGTCTGTTTCATAAATTTGTTAAGCTGATTTCTAATCTTAATCTCATTTTCTAAACTGCTTGCTGCTCCTGCAATCCAAAGACATCCACAAATTTTGGATGACTTCTCCAATTCTATCAGAGTAACTGCTGAAAATGTTGAATGCACAGAAGCCGAGGAACAAGCCAAAACACATTTTTGGTTTGTGCTGCATGGTTAATAGCTACTTTTTTAGATAAATGTTCTCAAACAATTGATGAACAGTGATTTACAGGAACAATGTCAACAGGTTCAGTAAAACACAACACTTGATGTCACATCTTCTGCTCTCATTCTCCTTTCTTTCTGCCGTTCCCTCCAACCCATGAAGTCAAGAAGGAAATGAAATTGATTAACTTAACCTTGTTCTTGACAGGGGGTTGGGGTGGAGGAAAGGTGACATACAGCTGTTTGTGTAATAATTTAATATTATTCCAGGCAATCAAGTTGACTTGTCAGTAAGTCTTTTTCTTCCCAATTTTTAAAGGCTAGACACTGTTGGGTTTTTTTCCCAGAAATAATACTTTCTAGTTTATCCACATTTTCTTTTCCAGCCTGTTGCTAAATAATACTGGGGTATATATTGTCATCCTGGTGACGTGAATAAAACTAACTTAGCTAAATATTTTTTGTCCTGTTCTTTCTGTATTTTGACCTCTATTCCACCCCCATTATTAAAGCTAATTTAAGTTCTTCAGTATAACTTTTTTTTTTTTTTATTATGAGGAGGGTTTGAGTACTTTAGTCTCTTTGCATGCTCTCCTTCCCCCTTGATTAATGGGCCTGTTAATTAAGATTATGGTCTTTCTCTGGTGTACTTTGAGAATCCTCACTAGCTGTTGAGCTGTTTTGCTTCTTTACCTTCCTGACTTTATCTCTACCTGATGTATTCCTTCAAATGAATGATGAGCTGTGTGGTTTTGCCTCCATGTTTTCTATGATTCCCTTCTGGTTTTCCAGTCTTTAAACTATTTTTGTTGCTCCTTATTACTGTAGTTGTTTGCTGTGCTTTTCTTATGCTCCCTTCCAATAACTGCAATATCTTTATCCCTAAGGCTCTCTTTCTCTGAAGTCTCTAACAGTTTGCTACAGCTTTTTAAAAAATGAAATATGATGGTCCTTCTTTTGTACTCATTGTCTTGCAGATAAATCCTGGAGCACCTGCTCAGCCTTTCTTTTAGAATTATACTTCGTTTCTAATTTTACAGACATTCTCCTGCTGGACAATGCATTAAAGGCATGATGTGGTGTTGAATACAAGAAACATGGACATACTGGAGAGACTTCAGTGAAGGGCCTTGAAAATGTCTAAGGGATTGGAGCTTCTCTCCAGTGAGGAAGGACTGGGAGAGCTGTGACCATTTAGCCTGGATAAGAGAGGACTCAGGAGGGAATCTCATCAGTGTGTATAAATACCTGAACAGTGTAAAGAGAATAGAACCTGGCTGGTTTCAGTGGTGCATGGTGGCAGGACCAGAGATGACAGGCAGAAACTGAAACACAGGAGGTTCCCTCTGAACATCAGGAAACACTTTTTCACTGTGAGGGTGACCAGAAAGGTTGTGGAGTCTCCATCCTTGGAGATATTCAAAACCTAGCTGGACATGGTCCTGGATGACTGACTCTAGGTAGTGCTGCTTGAACCAGCTGACTCCTGGAGGTCCCTTCTTGCTTCAACTCTTTTGTGATGGTTTGATACTTCAAGACTGTGGCATGTTCTTATGTTCTTAAGGTTGTGATTATTACTCACTGCAAACACTTCCAAAGTACTATGGTTTAGTATAATAGTTCAGAGACTAATACGTGATGAAAGTAGAACAGTTTTGGAGATTAAAGGCATGTTTCCATTACAGATAATATGGCAGGGGGCACTGATACTGTCATCTAAATGGCTATGTCTGGGTTTTTTTTCTTTAGAGGACTTTTGTTGTTGGGGGTTTTTAGTGTTTTGCTTTTTAATTGTCACAATGAATATCTGCATTTGAGTCTGTGCTCAGTGGACCTGGTCAGACTTCTTTCAGAAGCATTGGCTTGAGAGGAGACTTTTGGTCATCAAGTCCTACTGCTATCACAGACATCACATCAAAGATCTCTCCTCATAAGCAGTCATCTCTCTATAGCCCTTCAGTTGGAGGAGAAGCCACAGTCAACTGTTCCAATGACAACTACTTGTGACAAAGACTGTGCTTGTCTTACTGCAACTTCAACTATTTATAGAAGATGAGAATTAGTCATTTGGAGTGGCATCAAGTGTAACTGTGTCATTAGCGAGTTTTTGTGTAGCACTGTTCCAGGACCTATTTTCTCTCCTCTTCTGCTTGCTATATGTGACATCCCAATATACAGTGACTTCTTGATGATATCACTTCTAAATGTAGCATGTTGTCAAGTAAATGTCCATCTTTTATCTCAGGGATTCTGTTACTTATTGGTTTATCTTTTTAGGTCCATACGATTTACTGTCAATCAAAGCAGCTTCATTCTAGGCCCCAGAAAGCTCTTACTTGTCAGGGCTTTAAGCTAACAGGTCTCAGGGAACATTTTCTTTTTTCTGTTTTCTGATGAACTGGCAACAGTGTCACTAGGAAGGGTGATGCTAGATCATTTCCTTCTTCGTGCTTCCCTTTCAGCTGAGCAGATTTTAAGACTGCCCACCCTCTAGACATGGAGTTTTGTAGATAGCTTAGATGACCTTCTGATTTTCAGAGCACCACTTTAACAGACAGAATTTTATGCTTCTATTCATGTGCTTGTAGAAACAAAGCATATCTAGACTTCAAACTTGTTTCTTTTTGTGTTTGCTTTTTTTTTTTTTTTCTTTAAACCTATGAATGTCCTTTCTTAAACAGGCCATGATATCCTTGAAAACCTAAGATTCAGGCTATCATGATGATGGAAACAATGCCCTGTAGCACTGCAAGAATCCAGTGCTATTTACCATTACCTTCAGCTTGCTTTGGATGAAGCAGTACAGTTGTTCACTGACAGAACAGCTGTAATCATATTAGGTCTATGCTACTTATAACCTGCAGGTTGACTTTGAACTGATACTGCTTTTAAAGGTCGCAAGCCCTGATTTTGTTAGATACATCAGGCAATGTCCTGAAGGATACTTATGCTCACATGCCATCTACCTTTTTGTGATTGTACTGTAGTGCCTTGAGTCAGTAAATGAGAAGGTTTTTGAGGCCATGGCCTCAGTACATCTGTGTTCTTCCCCATACTTTCAACATTTTGCTTCTGAGGCAGAGGCAATGGACTAAATGGAAATTGCTTGCCAGATCCAGCTCAAGATTTGCCCACTGCACTAATACACAAATTTGTTGGCTCACTTTGGAAGTAGATTTGTATGTTTGGAGTGCATGCGTTGTATGCATGTGTGAGTGGCTATCTTTTCTACCACAGGATATTTGTTGAGTCACTTCTCCAGGTAGTCCCAAGCATGTAGAACATATTAGCCTGGCTAAGGACTTCAGGCAATGTATTGCAAAAAGGTTTTAGGTCATCCTTCTTGCTTAGTTTATTTTTTGTTTTAACCTTTATTTAAAGATTTTCTTGCTTTCAAAGTTTAACTACCAAGGGCTGCTCCTCTAGTTGTTATTGCATGGATGAACAGCCCGCACAGCTTGCCACAGTAAGTGTTCTAGACCAACAGCACATCGTGTTAGCCTCATGTTATTACTTGAGGGTGAAGACTAAGCAAGCATAAAACTTCCTATTTCTTAGCTGTCTATCTTGAAAAGTTTAATCTTCCATTTCTTAATAACTTTGAGACACATAACAGAATATTTTCAGGTTTTTAATCTGTTTTAAGCTTTGTACCTCTCAGTTAAAACCATGGAAATGTCTATTCTGGAGCAGATACATTTTTTTAAACAGTTTTAACATTTGAGTTGGTGATTCAAGAACCAATTGATTGAATCAAAATAGATGACCTCTATAATCCCACCTTCTCTTTCCCATTTCCACTCCTCGAGGACCTTACATGCAACAGACTATCACTAGTTTATTCTCTTGCTTTGTGTAGTGGCCAAATGATGCTGCCTCCACTGTGGAGGGACACTGAAACAAAATCTGCTCTTAAAAGAGTGAAACCTCTATTGCAGCTAATAGGAGAGATTCCTACTTACAAAAAATGATTCACTTATTATCCAAATGTTTAGTGATAAAAGTATCACTCTCCTGGCCTCGGTGGTAGGGTAACTAATATCTGGAAAAGCTAAGATGCTACAATGGCACAGTGGGTTAATGGCAGAGTAAGAAGTAAAATCAAGTCTCTGACTCACATCCTGGTTATTTCATTCTTTGAACCCTATTGTCTCGAGTGACTTCTTGGAGGCCATTGAGGAAGTATTTTGCAGAGCAAGAAATAGCTCCCACTTAGGCATATTCTTAAGATCATTTTCTTAGGAGTGTTTTCTTATCCTCTCATTCTGTAGTCTCGTGCTTTGAGCTTAATCTCTTCCTTAAATCATTTGCTCGACTGCTATCCTGGCCAGTTAAGGTTTCTGATGACGGATTTCTTTTTACTTTTTTTCCTTCTTTACCTGAAAAGGTTTTTGAGGTTTTGGGGGTAAAAAGTTGCCTTTTCTTAAATTTTTTTTTTTTTTTTTTATTTAAAACTGCAAAACTGGTGAAGCTGAAAGTTACTCATGTAGCTCTGTTAGCAAGTTACATTTTGTGTAATGAAAGAGGGTTTCTTCAGGTTTGTAATAAAAGATTTCTTAAGCCTTAAGCTTGATCTAGAGAACAGCCCATATTTTCATCAAACCAAAGGGAAATGTATATGTATGTATCCTCTCTGGTGGAGTTGTAGCATTAAAAAAAAAACAGGAGGGGGCCCCAAAAAGTGAACACTGAACCTTTGTGGTCTTTCTTATAATTGTTGTGCAGCTTAGTTTCTGAAAATTAGTGTAGATCCAGTTCTTCAGCCCTTAATTACAAAATGCCTTGTTTAAGGAGAGGCATGCACTAGTTCAGTCTCTGAAATAGCAAAGCTAATGCTGGTTTTTTACTTGGCTCCTTGACAGGGATCAAATTCTTATCTGTGATCGATATGAGCAGAATTGACTCTGTTATGTGGTTCCTCAGGTTTATATTTTGAGTTAAAATAATTTTCATGTGTGAAGTTTACTGGTGTAACTATCTGTATCCTCCCTTGATTTTTCATGTTATCCTAATAATGAGATATTGAAAAGGTTACTTCTATATGAAATGCATCAATTTCAAGTTCCTTGGCTCTGTAATAGAGAAAGTGTTATCATCTCTGTTTGTGAGGTTGTTCATATTTAATCTGTGATGAAAACAAGTTTAAGATGGTCACTAAGGTCATCTTGGCAAATAAGTACTTTGTATAAAGGTATGAAAAATGTGCTTCATTGCTGTCTGAAGATTTATTAAAAGCATCTCTAATATTTTGCTTTTACTTTTTGCTAATAAGGTGAGAAAATTGAATTGCTCTAAGAAAGGCTATCTTTGTGAACAGCCAGAGTTTATAGCACATCCAGCTTAATCTGAGGGGGTTACAAACTTGCCTCTGTGTAAGGCTGTCCTGCAGCCGGTGGCTTCATGAGGGTTAGCACTGTTTCCATATCACAGTAGATGAAGCACTGGTTTGGTTTGTATTTCTAACAGCTGTATCAGAATTAAAGGTTAAGGAGAAATCACAGTGAACCTAGCTCTTTCACTTTAAATTGTGAAATACAGGTGTCCACTTCATGCTTTATCTGTGTTTCTATCTGTGTCTATTGCTTGGTTTATGAAATTTGGAAGAGTAGGAGAAAATCTATTGTATACAAATGAAGGTGGTGACTTTTATCTTGCATGGAGGAGAACCTAGACCTTACTTTTTCAGGCACTGAAGGGAGCTTGCAAAGCTCTGATATGTGTCCAGTAGCAGAAAGTTATTTAATCTGGTGAATGATTAATACAGTCACAAAAAGAAGAATGAGCTTTTGCTATTCACAAAGCTTCAACTAAGGAAATTAAACAGCCGCAGGGAAGGACACACAATTAAAATTATCTGCTAGCTGTGCCTTTTTTCTAATTTAAAAATAGCTCTATTTAAAATACAGCAAGAAGAAATTTTGAGTCTGAGCACATACAGTCCAACTGTTTCTTTGCCATCAGATTTTAGTATCTTGTATAACAATGGGTGGGAACTGCTTAACAGCTCATTAATGGGCCAATATCTTGTTCTCATTTATTTCTACAGTTGTGTGTTATTATGGGTTTCTGTGCAAATTACTTTCCCAGGTCTGGGAGAACACCAAGGCTAGGTATATTCCCAAACAAGAATGAGGAATTGAGAAGTTTCCTCTCTTTCAATTTATTATTCAGACCAAAGCTGTGAATAAAGCTATGAGAATGAAGTGGTTTGGCAGTGCAAATTATGAAACTGAGAACGTGAGTGCCAAACTTCTTGAAGTTCCATCTTCAGATCAGTGAAAACATTTGTTTGATCAGAAATGCAGATGAGGAAGAAGGTACAAATGGGATTTCATTGGGTGTAGAACTATCTGGAACTTAAAATGTGTCTGTGGATTTACCATGTAACCCTGCACACATGTGTATGTACAAGACATAAATACTTACTTGCACTGTTTTGTTAGTTCAGAAACAATTTTGGAAGTTCCAGTGATTAGGGTTGGAGCCTTCTTAGCATGTTAGTGCATTAAGAGCTATTCAGTGCCAGCCAAAGATGCACAGTGAGTACACACACAGAAAAAAGGATTTGTTCACTGGCCAAGTAATTAATAACAAATAATTATGTGAACAATCTCGGTTAATGTATAAGCTTGTTATCCATATTCATTTTTTGATCCTCTGAGGGTCCTTCAGCACTGTTTATTGCAACCTATTTTGGGAGATGCTGAAAAACTTTTTGGGAAAGAAAGAACATACTGTGTGTCTCAGCTGGCAGTATATGAGCTCATCCATAAAGGAAAAAGCCATATAGGTGTTCTAGATCAGTGAAAATGTGGCTTGAGCTTGCATTGCTGGTGAACTCAAGGCATATTTTCCCTGTACCTCAAACCATACTACACTCCTGGAAAAAGCAGAGCTGTACTGCTATTGGGTTCTAGTTGGAATTGGTGCTGCCTGTTACAGTGTAAGAGTGTATTATGTTGCCTCCCTAAACCTGCAATTAGAGATCAAAGGAATCATAGCTTGTATATGGATTCAAAGAAGTAACTACTGAAGGCTTTAGGAGTTTATCACCTGATAATGTTTCTAGTGAGCTCAGTAGTTGTTTCAGAATGGATTTTCTACCCAAGCTCATTGGATTTTAGTGCATCAATACCTTGTTTAGAGCTAGCACTAGTTTTGTTGCAATGCATTGTGTCTACTTGGGGTGAAGATACTCCAAGGATCTGTACTGCTAGAGCTCTCCTTCAAGCATAAGGCTGCACTTCCCCGCTGTATTTGTGTCACTCTAATCTGTTCCTTTTTAACATCTTTTACCTTCATCTTACTCTGTATCAGTTACTGTAGGATAAAAAGTATATGTTTGAATTCAGAGATACCTGGTATCTTCCTCGTGGTCTGGTACAACAGAAACAGGTGAGGCTTTAGCATGCCAAAGAGTGCCCTATTTTCTGTCCTTTTTTCCCTCTGCTACAAAAATGCTATCTTCTTCTTCCACTCCTTTCAGAACTAATAGCCTGTATCCTTATTTATAGAAATCTTTTAGCTAAATTATTGTACTTTCCTAAGCTTAAAACTGTTATACGAACCTTTTTCAAGTATTTGCTGTGTCACTGTCTTATGCTTCTGTGGCTGTGCTGAGCTCAGTGATTGAGCTCAGCGGGACTGGATGAGCACAGCATAGGCAGCTATCACAGCCCTGTGTAGGACTCAGCCTGACATTGAGTATCAGTCAAGAGGAAACAGAGTAGGTAGGACAGCAGCCGCAGAGATCCCTGGAAAGACTACTTGTGTTAATGTATGTAGTAATAACCTGTGGAAAAAATAATTTAGCACCAAGTTCAAAATTTGAAGATTTCTATTTGCATCTAGGCTTGTTAGGAGTAGCCTGTGCCTTGGAAAGCATCATTAGGACAAAACTAAGCTTAATGAATTGGTGGAAAAATTGTAGATGAAGTACAAACTGAAGTAAGTTTATTAGGCTTAAACCTAGTCATGTCCACTTAGCAGGCATGCTGAGTACTAGTGGCAAGCAATTTTTGCTTGGTTAAACAATTTGATTTACTGTGGCTTAGTAGGTTTACCCACCTTATTGTCACTAACCCAGCCTCGAGAGGTGTTCCTGCTGCTACAGTAATATCAAGGTCAGAAACAGACAATTTTGTGGAAAACCCTGCAGGGGCGCCAAGAATTGGGGCTGGCTTCCAGCAGGGATCCTGTAATCCATCTGAAACACTTATGTTTGATAGGATTTCACTGCCAAAGAGAGGGAGCCTCCTCTTGCTCATCGCACCTCCCTTTCACCAGTGGTGTCAAGCTGACTCTTTTTGGGATGTCTTTGAAGGGTGGAAAGCACTTAAGTAGGATGGGACAGCTTCAATGCATCTTTAGGACCTTTTTTTTCTTTTCTGAACTGTTTATGTTTTTAGAAGACCATAACCATAAATGCTGAAGAAAAATATTAACTATGCCATTGACTAGGAGCACATGTCTCTTACCACATCTGCCAGCAAATTTGAAGGCTTTTGGAAGTGTTTCCTATTAGTATTTAATACCATCTTGATGGTTAACGAGTATTCCTACCCCATCACCTTTTGTTTTTTGAAAATTCACTATTATTTTGTGCTCCTATTACAGTTATGACCTTGAAATTTGTTTTTTACCCTTACAAACTGCAAAATTACACTTACAAATGAAGTTCTTAAATGAAGTATGATAGAATTAGCCATGTAATATAAATCTGCATTCTGTCCTGATGGATCGCAGCCTATATCCTGGTCATATTAGTCATTTCTATTGCTAACTGTATTGCCTACCTAACTACTCTTCACATTAATATTAAACAATCCCTTTCCCTTTTTCAAAGGGATGTAGCTTCTGTCTACTCTGAATTTGGCACATTTTCACTTAATTGAATCTCCCTTCTGTAGGTGATAAAAGATTAATATCTCTTGGTGCTTTTTTTCCCCATTTCTTTTCTACTGCTATCTTCTCAGCTCAAACTTCTTCATAGTCAAACCACACTAAGTCTTGTAATGCTAAAACTTAAAAAAAATAATAAAATATCAGGGGGTTGACTAACCTGAAGATTGCTGTTTGGGTTTGGTCTAGAAGAAGCTTTGTTCAAGCAAGATACATGCAACTGTTCCATTTAGAAAAAAATGCAAATAGTAGAACAAGTGGAAATGATTGTCCTATGTCACATTTGTGTCAGTGCCCTAGAGCTGGTGTTAATCTAAGTAAAATCTAATGATGGTGCTAAACTGAAAAAAAGCAAGCAACTACTGTGGAGGGAATTGAAGAGGGAAGAGTGAAAAAACCTGCTGCAGTCACTGTGGTTAGCTAATAACTTGCCTATTAGGTTCTCAGTGCAGAAAATTATTTTCCTTAGATCAGTATTTCTTTGGGAAAGAGTAAATATTCAGGTTTCTATCTTTTTTTCCAAATTGGATGTCACTTTGTGTAATACAACTTTTGTGGCAATCGTGCTTCATAATAACATGTTTTTAGGTATCTAAAATGAAACTGATACCTCTCCAAGTGCTGTGCTCTTCAAAGTTCTGTAATAAAAGCAGTGTATTTCAGAACTAAACCCAGGAATCTAAACACTGCAAGAATATCTTTTTTTTTAATTTACAAACATGTCTAGTACGAACATAGTTTTACATCTTATGAGCATGCTCCCATTTCCCCAAACACTACTGGTTTCTTTTAAAGAACTATTTTGCATTAGGCTGCCTTTATGGATAAGGAGGTAATACAATATATAAATTATTCTTATTGTTTGTCCAAATTTCTAAGCTCACTTAAGTGCACTGGGAAACCTAGTTCTTTTAAGGGGTGTTGTAGCCACCTGGGGATATAAAAAGAGATACTGGAAAACTGGAGAGGGTAGTCTGGGTCCAGCCATGTGTTGTGGGAGCAGAAGTCTTTCCCTCTAGGACAGGTTGTTTCAGTGCACCTGATCCCCCCCCCTGTGGAAGCTGCAAATGCAAGTCCAGCTCTAGACTTAAAGACGCTGAGAATTATTATTGGGGAAGAAAGGCTGCAAGGAGTTTCTTTCATTCATGTGAAGTAAATCCTCTGTGCAGTGGCTGATCCAGCTTGATACCCATAGTAGAAGGGCTGCTGGACAAGCACACTTAATTGCTGAGACATTTCTAAAGCTGTTTGATTTTATCACCAGATCCATAGAATTAGAGGCCTGGAGACAATTGTCAGCTGCTGCTAGTCTGAGAGTGAGCATTATCAAGAATTATGTCTCACTGCAGCCTGTCTGTAAAGATCTGTCATCTTACAGGTGAAAATAATTTTAGCCTCAAATGGTGTGGGGTTTGGGGATTTATTATTCTTTTGTAATTCTTCAGGACTAGGAATGGAGGACGGGCTGCTGCTTGATGGCATCAGGGCATTGACAAGAAATCACCAGCAGGAGCAATACTTAGCATGTTCCATTGCTTTTCAGCGTTCAAGGGCTTTATACACATCAGTTAATGTTTTTCACCTCCCTTGATTTGGCAGCCTTTAATTTTCCTCAGCTTAAGAAAAAGGACCAATTGCCTGATGTGATTGACAGTTTATTCAGAGCTAAAATTATCCGTACAAAGAGAGAGCTGTGGGCTGGAGTTACTTAACTGAACCTCTTCAGTCATGGTGGACTGAGTGGGCTGGCAGTGCCAGGGTGGCTCACTGGCAACAGCAACTACATGGTACTTCCGCAAAGGAACAGGCATGGGTTGTTTTGGTGCTGGTTGCTTAAGAGAGAGTTTAATGCTTTGCCTTACTTGCATAGTTCAGATAGAAACTGTCACTTTTTTTTTTTTTTTTTTTTTTGTAGGGTGTTTGTTTACTTCCTAATTAGCCAATGCAATTATATTTCATGTAGGAAATACAGGGCAGCCACATAGAATCATAGAATAGTTAGGCTTAGAAAGAATCCCGAGACCATCCAGTTCCAACCCCCCTTCCATGGGCAGCAACACCTCACACTAAACCATATCACCCAAGGCTCTGTCCAACCTGGCCTTGAACACTGCCAGGGATGGAGCATTCACA